>PVIH01020799.1:21341-31496 GCA_004025045.1 Sigmodon hispidus
TTTTTTTTTTTTTTTTTTTTTTTTTTTTTTTTTTTTTTTTTTTTTTTTTTTTTTTTTTCATGGGAGACTTTTAATGAGATTCCCATCAAAATCCCAGTGCAATTTTATGCAGACCTTGAAAGAACAATACTAAATTTCATTTGGAATAACAGGAGAGCAAGGATTGCCAAAACACTTTTGTTCAACAAAAGAACCTCAGGAGGCATCACCATCCCTGACTTCAAGTTATACTATAGAGCTACAGTAATAAAAATAACCTGTTACTGGCATAAAAACAGACTTGTGAATCAATGGAATCAAGTTGAAGATCCTCACATTAACCAAAAAAACCTATGAACACCAGATCTTTGACAAAGAGTCCCAAAATAGTCAATGGAAAAAAGATAGAATCTACCAAATGGTGTTGGCATAGCTGCATGGTAGTTTTTAGGAAAATGTAAATAGATTCAAACCTATACCCTTGCACAAAACTCAAATTCAAGTTGATCAAAACCTCAGCATAAACCCAGCCACACTAAATTGATAAAAACGAAAGTAGAAAATACACTTCAACACATTGGCATTGATGACTATTTCCTAAATATAACACCAGTACCATACAAAATAAGAACAATAATCAATAACTGGGACCTCCTGAAATTGAGAAGTTTCTGTGAGGCAAGGACACAGTCATTTAAATAAAACGACAGCCTCCAGAATGGGAAAAAAATTTCACCAACCCTACTAGTGACAGAGGACTGATCTCTAAAATGTATAGAGAACTCAATAAACTAGAGCCCAAAACCTTGAATAATTCAAACAAAAAATGGGGTTCAGAACTAAAAAGAAGATTCTCAGCAGAAGAATTATGAATGGCTGAAAGGCACTTGAAAAAGAGCTCAACATCTTTAGCCATCAGAGAAATGCAAATAAAAACAACTTTGAGATACCGCCTTACACATGTCAGAATGGCTAAGATTAAAAACACAAATGACAGCATATGCTGGAGAGGTTGCAGAGCAAGGGAAACACTCCTCCATTGTTGATGGTGAGTGTCAGCTTGTTCAGCCACTCTGAATGCAGTATGGTGGTTTCTCAGTAAACTGAGAACAAATCTCCCCAAGGATCCAGAAATATCACTTCTTGGCATATACCCTAAAGATGCACATTCACACTCCAAAAGCATTAGTTCATCTATGTTCATGGCAGCTTTATTTGTAATAGCAAGCTCCTGGAAACAACCTAGATGCCTGTCAACTGAAGAATGGATTAACAAATATTTTTACATCTACACAATGGAGTACTATTCAGTAGCAAGAAAAAAATGATATCCTAAAATTCTCAGGCAAATGGATTTGTTTGGAGATATCCTCCTTAATGAGGTATCACAAACTTAGAAACATAAGCAGGGTATGTATTCACTAATCAGTAGACCTTACACAAAAGCAAAGCATGCTCATGCTGCAAACCCCTACCACTGTACAGCTTGGAATCTGAAACACCTTAGATTGGTAACTTTTTCCATTTCCTCCAGAGGAACACCTGACTCAGTCTTGATGTTAGGATTAGAATAGCAGATTTGCATGGAGTGGATGATGAACTAAGCCACCTTGGGAACTTGTGACCTCTTACCCTTCATGGGGAGGAGATAAGGAGATGGGGAGAAGAGAGAGTGACTGGGAGTGACAGGAGTGGAAAATGAGTTTGAACAAGAGGTACATGGATTAAAAAAATGATACTTTATTCAAAATAATAATAAATAAATAAAAATAAGATGGTGATGAAAAGAAAGCAAGGAGAATGGCACAAGGAGGAGGATTAGAATGACAGAGAATATGTCTAAATGAAAATGCTGTATTATTAAAAAAAGACTCTAGTCCTGATTATGATTATGTGTCTTTGAACATTTTTACATGTCTAAATGTTGTGCAATTAAAAAAAAATCATATTTTTAGTCTCTCATTTTCTCATCTTCCAGAGAAGAAAAATAATGATATAGTTTTCTATGACTATTACAAGAACATAATGATATTGTGTGTATGAATTACTCATATTCTTGCATGTCATGTAGTATAGCAGATTTTTCTAAATAGAAAATTTGCACCAAATCCAAAACTACCTCTTGTTTGTGTATCAAATAGAGCAAAATTAGATTCACAATATTTATTTACTAGATATTTTTCATAGCCTCAAGCTTCTTTAGATATTAAGTGATCTTTGTCTGTAATGTGCATTTTTGGCACTCTTCAAACATCTTATTAGACTTTCACAATACCCAGTTTTTCATTATTTGACCACACTAAGTTTAGATCTTTCACAGAATTGCCCCCAAACTCTTTTTACTTTCCTATTTTCTTTACTGGGTAGTAACGTCTGACAAATGTCCACCCATAGACCACTCTTTATACATGTTTTCTTTTGTCTTAAATTTTGCTTCATGGCTTCCAATGTTGATTTACTTCCTTTTATGATTTTCTACGTGCTAATAATGGCTTTCTATTGTTTCAAATGAAACCTATGTATTTTTTTAAATATATTCATTATATATACATATATGCATATTCAACTACAGCTTTTCATACCCGCTGGTTTCAAGATTGCTAAAAGAAATGAAAGTAGTTCAAAATTATTTTTAAAATAACAATATGAAAGCATTGAATGCATATTAAAGAGGTATATCCTTTTTAAGTTATTATTTAAAATAATATGATATAAATCTACATAACATTAACTTTTTATTATAAAATATAAATAATCTAGATAGGACTTAATATATACAGTATATTATGGGTAGGTCAATTACAATTACCTAAATTAGCTATTTTATAAAAGGATTTTGAACAATTGCATGTTTAATAACCAGTAATCTCTATGGATATTAAAGATATCTCACCTAGCAGCTGCTTCTGTCATTCAATGCAACAATCTGCACATGCAAACATATATATGTTGTTTTAATTTTTGCATACAAATGGAATAAGTAATAAAGATAGTTAGTGAGAATTTTACTTTAGTATAAAGTATATTTTTTCAAATCTTAGTAATGTTGTCTAGCTCCTCCCTTTCCTTCTGAATCTTACCTCCCCTTCATTACTCATCTCCTAACTTGTTTTCTGCTTTTATTTTCTCCATATTTTAATGGCAATGAGTAGTTGGTCAATTGATATGATATATGCAGGTAACTATTTGGGAGTGATCACACAAATACACATAGACACACACACAGACACACACACACACATAATTTTGTCCAGTCACACAGATGTCTGTAATTTTAGTTTAGACCACATTAAAGAAAATACTCCAGAACATTTCAAAATAAACCTGGAAACAGATTTTTGATAAGTACATGTCTATCTTGTTAGGAAATCTTTATTAATCAAAAATTTAATATTCCTTAAGTGCCCATGTGAGAGCAGCCATTTGAAATTTAAAGTGTGTTGCAGTGCTGTATTGGGCCATAGGGCTACTAGTAAAATCAAAATTGTGACTTTAATAAGTCAAAATTATAGAAAGAGGTAGGAGGAGATTCTACATTTCTAACTGCATAGGAAATAATAGTTATGAACCTAAAATTAAGTCCACTAAACCCCCCACATTTTTTTTTACGAAATTTTCAAATAGATCATGGAATTTCACCAAAAGTTTCTTATCTCTAGTTCTTAATTAAATTTTGTACATAAGCAGTGTATACTCTTTTAGAAATTGTCAGCTAGTATTAAATTATCATGTATAACCATCTCTTCACCATGTAAGCTTGTGAAGTTCATTGCAAGTTTTATTTACCTGCCAATTACAGTCGAACTAAAACATCTTAGATGCTCTGAATAAACATTTATAGTAAACCAATGAGCTATTGTAGGGTTTGTTTGATATAAATAGAATGTGAGTTTGTTTGTTCTTTTTCTATACTTCTGTCATTTATTTTCCCCTTTCCATTGCTTACTATTTAAAAACTGAATTGTGATATGGTGAAACAGATAAGATTACCTATATGAAGAACAACAGGTACTTTTAGAAATTACCCATGTAGAATTTATATTTTTTTGGTATTCATTGGAGATTAATAACAAATTAAGGAAAATATTTTTAAATAAATAATATGATAAAACTGACTTTTGTATAGAAATTATTCCCCTATAATAGATACTGCAGGAGAGCTGACCCCCACTACACTCTCATTTGCATGTGGAGGAATGAACCAGAGAAAGCTACCTTCCCTCCCCTAACCCCTAGCCACCTGCTATAGGCATGAGAACAAGGAATCTGGTCCTGCCTCCTCACCAATTGCAGTACTTGGGAGACTGTGCCCTGCATGCCACCTGGTAAACATATCATAGCTGGCTCTGGTACTGTGGTACAGGGCATTGTGTAAGAGTTTGCCCTGGTGGTGAAGATGAGAAAGAGCTGGCAGTTGGATAAACACAGATACCATGCAAGCCAAGCACTAGGTCTATGAGTTAGTCAACCCAAACATCCATCCAATCCATTGTCTGCTGGAGCATGTAAATGGGCAATCCACCACTTTTTGTGTCCCAGGTAGGTTAGAGTTTTGCCACCTTTCTGGAGAGTGATAAAAGTTATATTGTGTATACAGACCTCACAGTTCAGGACAAGTAGACAGGATAAGCTGTACTCTAAAATGAGGCCTAATTAAATTGACCTTAAAAGCTGACAGAGACTGGGTGGCTCCCTTTGCCTTATACAGGACTAGGAATCCCCTTTATGAGATAAAGCTAACCCCATTTAAATTTATGTTTGGCATCCTTTGATCCACCATCCATAACCACCAGGTGGATTTGCTGGAAGAAATAGATGACCAAGATCTTCTTAAAGCTACACAAAGAGCCTAGTGGGCACACAAGGAAGTGTGGCCCAAGCTCAGGGCCCTCTATAAATCTGGTGTTTCCCCTGACAGGTTTCAGCCAGGGTACTGAGTCCACCTTAAGGGACATCACTTAGGGTCCTTAGAACCAGCCAGGAGAGCAGACCCCTATACACTTGAGGAAGATTACCAGAGTAAAAGATAGAAAGATCCAGACAACCCCTTCAAAGTGGTTGAGTGCCTCCTAATGATGATTTTTCCTTCTTGGACCTAGGCCTCAGGAAGTACATGGACTCCTTAGACTCTGATGTGAATGGAACTAGAGACAGGTGAGTTCCATGACTGGAACTCTCTCAAGAACCAGTCAAAGGGGGAAACATAAGGACCTGGATTTATTCTAATGATACTACCTGGGGGCAGAGCCCAGGTCTGCGAGTGAACTTGCAGCAGCCAATGGATTCAAAGGTTGGATTCGCGCCAGAAAACTTAAATGGCTGCTGCCCCTTACCATTTTGCCCAGTCCTGGAACATCAAGGTGTGTCTCATTTTGGTTATGTAAGTTTTTCTTTAAAGACCCTTGCCCATCAGAGCAGTGGCCCTTAGCCCTCACTTCTGCTGAACCAAAGCAAGGTGATTGACCAGGGTTCCCTGTATATAACAATAAAATCCTCATTCTTCACAGTGTGTCCAGTTTCCCTAGTGGCAAGTGTAAAAATTTTTACACGTGGGCAAAGTATTATCCTTTTATAAATTTCTGCCTTTTATATTCTTACAAATGAAAACTTTGATTTGGGATTTTAACACTTTAATTTGAAATATTCATTTTATTATATCAGGCTGTTTTTAATTATAATGTCATAAAGCACAAGCAGTGAGTAAAGATATTGAAAGTAGAAAATATATAAGGTACTAAAAGTCTATAGTGACCATTACAGTAGTCTTCCCCAGCACTCCAACTTAGGATATACTGTATTAAAATAATTAGTGGTTATTATTCCACTGTGCGTGCATATGCAATTAAGATCTTGTGTTAATTTTATGTAACTACATTTTTCATTGTATTTCAAGTTCTTGAATGGAAAATGAAAAATTTTAAACCTCTACTTTCTCAAATTCAACTCTATATAAATATGCCACTTACAATTACTTTAGCATTTAACATTGTCATTTTTTAGGGTCTTTAGTTGTCCATTTTTTTGCATGGGAGCTTTTTTTATAGAATAAATATTTTATTTTCTTTCTTCCCCTTGTTATATGTGCATAAATGCAAAAAAAAATCAAACCAAACCAAACAAGCAAGAAATCAAAAACAAAAAATGGACAAAAAACAAAACAAAACAAAGCAAAAACAAAACTAAACAACACTCTTCTATCTTTTCAGCCTGTCCAATACCTCTTTATTTGTCCTGGTAGCATTGGTCCTGTGGGGTGTCCAACAATATAACTTTTTGTCCAGTCAGCTTTACTAGGAAGTGTTTATTGCATTGAGCCATTGATCTAGTTCTGGTTTTTGTTTTGTTTTGTTTTCAGTCCAGTACTATGTATTTCTTTCCTTTTTTATTATGAATAAAGTCATTTTTTTTATCTGTGTATATCCTTGTTCAAGCTCCCTTCCCCTCCCACTTCTTCTAGTCACTTTCTCTTCTCCACATCTCTTTATCTCCTCCCCAGCAATGACACCAGGTCCCAAGGTCCCAATATGGCTTAGTTTAGCATTCACTCCTGGTAGATCCACTTTCCTCACTCCAACATCAAGACTGGGTCTAGTTCTGGTTTTTGATACATCATCATTAGGTCCTCGCAAAAACTCTCTGATTTCCCATAGTTTTCCTGAGACAAGGAAATCTTGTGATTGTCATTTCACAGGACCAGTTCATTCATAAACTTCATGGCCCTACATGGCATAGATGTTAGAGTGGGACAACCCAAGACCTAGGTGTTGCCCTGTGGTAGATGAGCTACTCAGTCCAGGCCAGCAGGGCTGCCTCATTAAGTGATAGATATAGCTAGATTCTCTATGACTATGCCATCATGATCAGCCCCCAGCCAACCCCACCTCATCCCCAACCCTGTGGTGAGGAGTGGGGCCATCTCTGTTTAGTGTGATGCTGGAGAACAGCTATCCCACAAGCCAGCTCTCTTGTTGCAACATACAGTACAGGGCAAGTTGTACTAAAGGCCAGCAAAGGTCAGGGATGGTTTCCACAGCCTACTGAGATGACAGGGGCCACAGGCATCAATACAGACCTCACATAACAGTTATAGAAAGACCATTGACCCATACATGAACCTCATCATTAGCTTAGCAGACACCATTCTGCCTATGGGGAGAAGCACAAGCCACTCATATCAGCACAGCTCTGGTAGAAGTGTGTTCCTGGACAACAACAAACACACAGGATATGGCTCTGACTTCAAGCTTCTCTGTACCTTTGCTGGCAACACAGCCTTCTGCTATGGTAAGACCCTGGCCCAAAGCATGGTCTTCTGCTGAAATCTGGGTATGGTTGTCAGCATGGCCACAGGTGATAGTACAGTCCACTTGGCATGGTCCCAGTGTGGCATAGCCTTCAAACACCAACATGGCCCTAGACCCAGGGTATTATATCAACCTCATGGCAACAGGAACCATGAACATCAACACAAAACCTAGGAAGACGTCACCATTGCACCAGATAGTAGTACATTCCATTTAGTTCAGCATGTCACAAATGCATCATGTTCTCTAGACCCCAATATGGTCCAAAATGGCCTATAAGACCCTGGGAAACCATACAGACTTTGGTTGCAACAGGAGCCCTAAACATCTACTCAGACTCTGGATGCTGAAGGGCAGGCTACAGACTTAGACATGGCCCTCAAAAATGTTCAGGCCTGGAGAACACCTTGGCCCTGGAAGTCAGCACAGATGATCAAGGTCAATGTAGCTCCTGTAGTGAAACAGCTCTTAGAATTACTTCCACGTGGCAACTGGTAGTAGCCCCAGGCACTGGGCATGTTTGTGGTCTTTGATGGCAACATGTGCCATGGATGGCCACACAGACCCTTCCCAACAACTAGTTCTTAATTATACTGGTTATGTATAAATATAAAATATATAAATTGTTTATTTCTATAGAAATTTTAAAGTTAAAAATATGGTTTAAATACTGACTAATATATAGCTAATGATTACATTTTGAAAAGATATTTTGCATGCTTGTTTCATTTTTTTTTAACTTTTCAATGGTCTGCCATATTCCATAAGATATGATACATATATTAATGTCCTTTTTGAAGATATGCAAACCTCATAAGCAATCAATCAGACTTTTGATCTTCCATCTGGCTTGGTGAGGACATTTTATGCTGTTATAGTTAAGCTGTGGCCACTTTTCTAGAAAAAATGCAGGCATCATGTTAAAACATTTGTCTTGTATATCACTCTTTACTTCTTTTCAGGATGAGTTTAGTTTTTCTTTTGGACTCCGTCCAGAGGTGAGGTTCCAGCACCTGATCCCCCATCCAGAAAGTTGCTTTCGGGGACCAGAGTAAATCTATAGAGCCTGATCCCAGACTCTCCTTAGCAGACAGGGCTAGGGTTTGGCTGTGAGGGGCTCCTCCAGCCACACCTAAAAGAAGAGACCTTGCAGGGCCAGCCCCACCTCCAACTGCTTCAGCAGAAAAGGACTGAGGCTTTGAAATTCTGACCCCTGTCCAGAGCAGAGTCAGAGATCGAGCAGACCTCTTGCTCAGAGGAGACAGGAAGGAGGCACACAAGCCCTGTTGGTGAACACTTTATAATCAGTATAATTAATTGCCAAAGAAAACAATCAAGGTAAATATCAATTTTACTATAATAACTACATATTTCTTTCAGCCCTTAGGTTTGGTAACTTTAGAGTTAAGTATATTATTTAAAAGATAATTGTTTATTTCAAAAATTATAATCACACAATAAATGAAAAATCTTGATGGTGAAAGTCTGTGCTTATATTTATAACATGACTTTTCTTTCCAAGTACAGCTACTTTTATAGTCCTCATATGTACATTATGTTTTAGCATGTTTTACATATCAGCTTATTTGGTATTGGGGAGTTGGTTGAACATAATAGCATATATGAAAATTTTAAATAGCAAAGGTGTTTTAAAAACCTATTACAAATATTTAATTATAATTTGAACATTTCAATATTTTATGGGTTATTTAATATTGGTTCTTAACTGGTTAGACTTTTTCTTTTTTCTTTTTGGCCAGGAGAGTATGGGAACACAGTCCCCTACTACCACAAATTATGCAGACAAGTTTCCTGCAGTTGGGGAAATCACAGGGGTCAGTACATCCTGAGTGCAATGGATATACCTCACCGTGGGAAAACCACCTTTGTGATAATGGTATCTCCCCTTGCAGGTAAATATTAGACATTTTTTCATAAAGAACTTATGAATTAAACTCTAACTTAAACACTTCATGTCTCGATAAGAAAAAAATACATTCAGGCTATATTAACATAATTTGATGTTGGAACAGAAATTTATTATGGACTATAAATGCCATCCATCTCATTATTTACCTCTGAGACTTCATTTCCTGTAACAAAGTCTATCGGCTACCCATATGCTCATGCTCTGTCTTTATCACCTACAAGAAATTCCTCCTTCAGACCTCTGCCTGCTCTGCTAACTTGTTTGTTTTAGCTCTTGTACCGAATGCCACTCTTCTCTTGAAACCCTCACTTTGACATTGTTGGAACTTAGTGATATACTTCAATATCATCTTGACCATGCATACTCTCCTAGTTGTTTTTCTATATAATATCAATCATAATTTTAAATATCACTTATTTTCTCTAATTCTACATTATCTTTCCTTCACTAGTGTAAATATATTAGGCAGAAAATTATAATTTAACATCAAATAATTTACAAAACTAAACAAATTCACTAAATACTCAACAAATATAACTACTACCTCATATGTATTACATACCAAGGAATATTACAAAGAATTGTACATTATTTTATGTTTATGAATGTAAAATAGTTAAAGAAAATATATTTCCTGCCGTCTACTCCTTCTAGGTGAGTTCGCTTCTAACTGTTCTAAGGCTTTCAGCTGCGCTGTTAGGTCTCTAGTGTGGGATTTCTCAAGGTTTTTCATATAGGCATCAAGCGCTATGAATTTTCCTCTTAAGACTGCTTTCATTGTGTCCCACAAGTTTGGATACGTTGTAGATTCATTTTCATTGAATTCTAGGAAGACTTTGATTTCTTTCTTAATTTCTTCCTTGACCCAGAGATGGTTCAGCTGATTGATGTTAAGTTTCCATGAGTTGGTAGGCTTTCTTTGGGTTTTGATGTTGTTGAACT
>PVIH01020800.1:0-31392 GCA_004025045.1 Sigmodon hispidus
GGGGGGGGGGGGGGGGGGGGGGGGGGGGGGGGGAGAAAGCTGGATCTGCCAGGAGTGGAGACTGAACTAAGCAATATTGGGTCAGTGGGACCATGGGACTGTCTGTTGCCTGTCCAGGGAGGGGATGGAGAGTTGTGGAGAAGAAAGAATGACCTGATGTGGCGGGAGGGGAAAGGGACTTTGAATGAAGATATACAAGGATAGAAAATGTGACTTCTTTGAAAAATAAAAACATAAATAAATAAATAAATAAATAAATAAATAAATAAATAGGTAAAGATAAGTGGCTTATGCCTTGAGGGTCACATAAAAAGTTTCATTCAGAAAACTTAAACTTTACTCATTAATAAACTAAATATACGGAAATACTAGTATTCATCTATAAGAGACTATAACTTTTAATAGATTTGTTCAATGTAAAATTAGATGCATAAAATTAAATATTTTAGTTCATATTTCCTAACAAAAATCCCAATCCTAGTTAATGTGTTATAAATATGGGTAGGTAATTAAATTCACAATCTGTGTTTTTATTTAACCTTCTGAGACAAAGTAAAATATATATCAGTTTAAAAATCTACATCTTTGTTGATTATAATAAATTCATAATCAATCAAAATATATTTATATGCCTAAAATTCATTGCATTGTGATGGGAAAGTCATTTTAAGTACTCACATCTAATTAGTGAGACTCTATTCACAGAGTGCTAAATTCAACCTTGAAAACAAGAAACTACCCAAATTTTAGTATCCTACTGAAATATATAGATCTTCATAAAATATGTCTTCCTGGCTTGGTTTCTAGAACATATAAGGATGTATCACTAATTGATATTTAAAGTTAATTCTAACTAAAACAGATTGTAAGGAATGGAATTTTAGTGTGTACAATGGGCCAGTCTGAAAGAACACCTGTCTAAAGTTGTACACACCTTACAGTGCATTAACAGTGACAGAGGTATAATTTAATACCACCCATTTCTTCACAAAGGTATGCTGATATATATGAACTAAGCATGAACTAGGTTAATACCATTTATGTCAAGTTAAATGTCTGTTATCTATTATCTTCTCATGAGTAGCTTTATCTTTTTTATGAAATGAAAATGTTTGAACTAAACATAACAATGTAATAACATGATCAGGTAAGTGCAAAGTGACCTAAAATCTAACCTTGTTTTCCTGTCGCTCACTGTACAAACATGAATGTTTGAATACAATTAACTTGAGGCTTCAAATGCACAAATCTTGTGCTGCTAATAATTGACTCAATATCCACTCCACGTAAAATTACAAATTGTCAAATATATATGTTTAGAGCAAGAGTCTCAAAGCGTGTCATATATACTAAAGAAAAAGAAGACTGCCAGGTCATTGCTTGGATATTACAACATTTGAGAAGGTGAAGGGAGGCTCCACCTAAGATGTTTTCCATTTACTAGAGTGAAGTGAAGCTTCAAAAGCAATTTCTAGATAGCAAATATGAGTGCTTTGGCCATCTTGTCCTTCATATACATGACTTCTCTAAATCCTCTTCCTAATTCCCCTTCATTCATGACAATGCCACTCAATATATTTAATCAGCTTCCACCCTTGTGTCAAGTGGATTCTGTATATAACTTGAAATGGCAAGTAATTATGTGATAGCTCCTTGAGAGTTCAAGCAATTTTACAATCTTTAAACAGGGTAAAAGATGACTCACAAACCCCCGTATCTTTTAGAAATAATATGACATTGCTCTGAACTACTTCTAAGTGGTCGGGAATGAATGAAAACTGCCCTAAGTTATAATCTATCTGCTTTTCACTGCCTGGTAAACTAGCCCATAGTCAATGAGTTAAGCCTTCATACCAGGTTCATCTTTTTATATTTTGTAAATAAGATAAATAAGTGAGTCCCGCAGGCAGATAGGAAAGACACTACCTGCAAAGCCGTCTTCGGAAAACATCAGAAGTTGGCATAACTCGTCCATTTAAACGGAAATGGGTTCTTTATTATTTAATCAGGACGGCTTCTGGGCGATTCATGAACCACTTATTGAATCACCGAGTTTAAGAAATCTGAAAAAAAATATTGGGAGTTGGTAAACACCATCTCCTGGTTGATCAATAGCACCTAGTGTTGCAGAATGACACGAGAGACTGTATTCTAGTGGCATTTTAAGGCCATGTCTTTGGTTTTGTTTTTCCAGGTAAACAATGAATAGTGGATCTCTATAAATTAGAATAAGCTCATTTTTAAGTCAGTGATCATCCTTGTTCTTTACAGTCTCTAAGTAGAGGAAGGTGTGCATTTTGATGATTGGGTGGCAATTCCTTAGCAATTACTTTTTTCAAGGTTTTTTTTTTTTTTTTTTTAAAGAAAAAATAAAGTGCTATGACCCTTTTTGAGCCAATTACAAAAAATGGTTGTAAACTCAATCCTTGAACAAAATACCTCTAAATCTAAATATAGATATAAATACAGATATGGACATATTACTCATAGCTATAAAAACAATATGGAACAAATAAATCTTTTAAAATTACTATTTTATCTTTGTGATTGAATTAACTAATCTTTTAAATGAAGCTTATGTTTAAAATTTTTTGTTGCTTGGACAAATTATAATAAGATTTATTTTAACTAAATAAATCAACTAACTGTTGATTGCTAGAAGAGAGAGCTGAGTTTTCTCCCAGGCCTGTTTTGTTTTATTTTGTTTTTTAAACATTTCTTCATTTCCTAGTGTTTTTAATATCAGGCATTTCCATGTGGATGGCCAAAAACACAAACAAACAAACATGACTTTATAAAATAGAGGATCAACAAGCCCATTAGAATCCTGTCAACACTAATTTTGCTTACATATACAAAACACAGGAAATCAATAAAGATTAAATAATGTCTTTGGATGAATTATTTTCATTAACTCAATGGATTGCTATAATGCAAGGATTACAAGTTCTACAGCCCTCACCAGACCAGTGCTTGAGCAGCAATCCAGAGAGTCCCTTTGTAGTAGTATCTTACAGCCATTTCCAACTACACAAGATCTGGCAGGAGCTCAAAAGTAGTTTATATATCTACCTATGCTTCTGTATGTTTTAGTACATAAAAGAACACACAAAATTTATTGCATATGAAAGGTACAAGAATATTAGGCTGTGGTCTTTGTGTTTAATATACAGGGCTGGCACTTACTAATGTGCTGTATAACCACCAAAAGAACAGAAACAAAATGCTGAGGGGGAGAAACTGTGCTTTTAAAAAAATCAAGAAGGGACTGCCATTGAAAATACACACAAATACTGAGCATGCTACACAATTTGTCTTTATGATAATAGAAATTAAGATTTTATCCAAAAACAGAAGCCAAAACAAGAGAGAAATTTCAGATTTGGCCAAGTTTCCACGAAGAAGATATTTTCAATAGTGTTTATGATAATTTAAAAATTACATAAAATTACTTAAAAATTGTATTTTCAGTGCTTTGTATTAAAAATTACCAAAGACATCAAACAAATTTCTTATTGTCTTTTTAAAGCACTGTTCACCCAATCTGTATAGGCAAGTATAATATTATGATGACTTCTTAATAAGATTAAAAAATTTTAGTTCAGAATAAGTTATTCAGGACAGTTTTTTGAAATGAATTCTCAATTGAATAAGTGTACTAATAAATTTTTAAAATATATTTTCAACACTCATCTTTTGATTTTTAAATCAAGATCTATGCCAGGTAATTGGAACTTTCTTTTCTGCACAATTATAAGTTTTCAGACTCTATGACTTGGCAACTTAAGGAAAATTTTAAGACAAAATTTTATCCTATATAAACTGTTTGGATTTAAAACTTTTAAAATAAAATCGTGTTAATATAAATAATAAGAGCTACTTTCTAAAAATAATGTTCATTTTACATTTAATGTCACTTCCCCAAGTGAAAAACTAGCAGCAAACAGCTAAGATAGTAGTACAACAATAAACTATTGCAACCTTGATGTTACTTAAAATAGTAATGATTACAATTTTAATGAGTCTCAATTAATTTATATATTATAGCATTGAAAATTATGAAATACAAAATATCTAATGATATAATCATTATGATTTAAACTCAATAAAAATTTATAACCCTTTAGGATTAAAAAGATAAAGTAACATGCCTGGACCACACTGAAAGCAACACTCAAATCTACTGGGCCTAAAGTCCAATATAAGTGTCCACATGAGTGACATGAGAAAAAAAATCTCTTTTGTAAAACACAGCTATACTTGTACTCGCCCATAATTATAACAAATACAGAATCAGATTCTTGGGAATTACATTAATAAACATGAAAAAGCTTCCTCAATTGTGGAAAAGATGAACACCTTAAAGCCTTCCTCAGAATGCTCACTTCCTGGACGCTTAGTTTGGTTGTTGCTTTTATTTGTTGCTATTAGATATTTTGACAAGCCTAAAAAATTCAGCTTTTCCACCAACATCATGAAATACTGGATTACTTGATTAAAGTTTGGCTTATTCTCTACTAAATTATACGAATGTCAATTCCTTCTGAAAATGCCTTCCACTTACTGAGTGACTCTATTCACTCATTACATCAATCACACTTCCATTCTCACTCCACTTCTGGTTTATTCACTGTTTGTGTAAGACCTGGAAAATGTGCCACAATGATTTATAAAACATGTAGGGGAGGCCTGAAATGTAAGTGGGCCCAATAAAATCACTCATACAGAATCTGAAGCACTGGGCATTAGGCTTCCAGCAATGAGTTACTTCTAGAGCAATTCATCATTACTCTCCAGAGATTACTTACTCTAGAAAGCTGGTGATGTAGTCTCGGCTGCAGGCAGACCAGGAGAAAGGGTTGGTATTTGCAGTAATATGAGCTGCCATAAGTTTTGCTGCTTCATGACCTTTCGTCCCACAAGAATTTCCAATTCCATCATGGTTCATACCGAAACTGTTTTAATGAGAAAGAAACAAAAGAGACATAAAAGAAAGAAATAAGAAAAAATAAAACAGCTAGCCCGCTATATATCCTTTATTTCTTTATTGACTTGTTTATTAGTTATATCAGGCTTTGATCAAGATAGACCAGTACTCCAAAGTAAAGTAAGATTAAGGTCAAGGAGACAAAAGAATAATTCAGTGATACAATATATGTCTGAATTTCTTTGCATTTGTCATGTTTTTATATGTTATCAATACTGAATGACTCAAACATTCCTTGAGCAAAAAAAGGCATGTACTTCACAGATGAGAAGATTGAAATTTATCAAGACAAATGACCATAGTTTTGTTTTGTTTTTGTTTTTTGAAATAAAAGTCCACAAATGCATGTGTTAGTAATGTTCATTCTACTGTCCCTGGTACAAAAGGGAATTACAGAAAATAATGATTCACTGAGGTATCAGTGATGACCCATCACAGAAGCCTTTTTTTCTTATGAGTATTGATAAAGGAGGATGCAATATATAACTTACATCACTGTGTGTTTTGAAAACACTTGACATATTTAAGGATGGATGAAAAATGTGGCCTACATTTTTCAAAGCTTTCCTTTCTTTACCACTTTTTTTCTGTCCTAAAGCTTTAGGGAACTCAAAATACATTTCAATAAATTAAATCTGAGAAAGATATAATCACTACATAAGTATATGCTTTTTAGACAATGAGCCAGATGATTTGGTTAAATGTTACTTCAGAAATAATTTATATTTCCAGTGTTACAATTTAATAAATGTATGAAGGTAGAAAATTACCTTAACCACAAAACAGGGAAGGAGAGTTACTATATGGAAGTCTGGACAGCTAGTCAGACCAGGTAAATACAAAGTGGTTAAGAAATGTAAATATTGACATGTGAACTCTAGAAAGTGAAGACACATAATTTTCACATGACAGGTAAGACAAGATTAAAAATATGTTTAGAAAGAAGATGAGTTGGTCATCATCATAAGTATATTATGAAAGAGTTAAACTCATAGTATGAATAAATGCATAGTATGCTCTATGCATGTATATGGGATTGAAAGGAAAGCTAGTAATTCATGTGTAGTAAGTAACATAAACAAAGAAAAATATAAGAAAGTATCAAGAGCCCTAAAATAAAAAAAATAACTTTCCCCAAACACTAATATTTAGCATTCTAATATGACAACACATTATTTCCTTGATCTTCTTAGAATATAAAGGCAGAGTTTCAAACTGAATTAGACACAATTGGATCAACACAATCTACTACAATAGTTTACATATGAAATTCAAAATGTAATATTCCTTCTGTGTAAAGCTGATATTGCTGTATTAACACTACTATGCTTCTTTACACGTGTGATAGAGTTAAAAAATGACTTTGTTTTAGCTGAAGGTTTATACCTACCCATGTCATGTGAGTAGTCAGCGGTATCTTTAAGGGAATCAAAACTAAGAGCCTCAATTACCTTATGTACTCTTTTCTAAAAATAAAAATGCAAGATTCTACTTTTAATGTCCTATTTCCCTCATCTTACAAAAGAAAGACATATCTTTTCTACAGTCATAATACAATTCTATATTGCCTTGGAGAATGCAAGCATGGCTGCCCAGAAAATAGACAAATGAAAAATTTTGGTGTCAATTGTAAAAATGAGTTTCTGGCCTGGCCCAGCCCTGCAGTCCAGACCCACCTGCAGCCGCTTTCCCCCACCCCTACCCCCCAAAATGACTCAAATGCTTGTATTAATTATATTCTGCTTGGCCCATGGCTCAGGAATATTGCTAGCTAGCTCTTGCATCTTAATTTAACTTATTTTCATTAATCTGTCTTGCTATGTGGCCTGTGGTTTAACTGCATTACCTTTACATGTTGATTCTTAGGTGGCTGAATGGTGTCTCTCTTGACTCCACCCTCCTGACCCTTTATCTATGCTTGGATTTCCTGCCTGCTTCTAAGATGCCTAGTCATAGGCCAAAGCAGAGAATTTGTTTGATGTAATTCTTGACACCCTGGCCAGTACTAAACCTCTTTTGAAGTAAAGATGTCACTTATCTGAATATGTGTTACTGTCTGTATGGGCAATCCAGCCTCCATTTAAAACCATTAGGGACTAGCACAGGGTGACCTATAAACTCTAAGTCCTTAGCCTTTACCCACCAAACACCACATTAGGCACAAACTAGAATATTTATACCCTAGGAGCTGCTTCAGACTGAACCAAGCCAGAACCACTTGGGTTTAAGATAGCTACACAAATGACAATGGGGTGGTGGGAAGAAAGGGGTACCAAAGAAAAACCTTTAGAAAGCCCTCTAGTTTTAATTTCCCTTTTTTCATTAACCTGGAAATCACTAATTTTTGAGGTCATTCAGCAGAGTAATATGCTATTATTAGCTTCCACCTAGTTTTGTAATCTCTGAATATGGATTATAATGGTTTCCTAGGTCACTTTGCAGAAATTTGACACCTATTTTTGCTAAGAAATGTTGCCTTTTGATTTACTTTGTTTCTTGACAGACTCTCTCTGTATAGCTCTAGGTGGCCTCACACACAAATGCTCCCAGTTCCATCTACTAAGAGAGGGGATTACATGTGTAGCAGTCTGTAATTTCACATATACATACCACTTACTGACAACCCTCTCCTATCTCCCTATAATCCCCTTCCTCTCTACCCTCCCCACAGAAATCTCCATCAAGTTCACATCTGTTCATAAAACAGTGTATTAATTGAAACCTATAGCTATTTGATAGCTGACTAAAATAGAATTAATAGACTCATCACCTCTGTGTTACACCATGCCTGCCAATTTTGTCAGCTCTTCATGCAGACATGTTAAATATTTGAGAAAAGATTTGTTACAAACACACACACACACACACACACACACACACACACACACACACACAGAAAGAAAGAAAAAGAAAAAAAATGAAAGAAAAAATTTGTTCAAGAAGTCTAACTAACCTACTTGGCCTGTCCACTCACTAGAATGATTGTCTATCTTATATGCCACCTTTGTACTTTCTTAGGAACTCCAGTACTTAACATCCCTCATCCAATCATAGGGTTAGGACACTCATGTAAGATCATGATGCCAGATATAACCCAGCAGTTTCTGAATTGCAGTTATGACTCCTTGGCCCAACAAGTCCAAGGTCATGATGTTTGCACACAAGAAGAGTTTCTTTGGAAACTCTCCATGCATGACTAATGGACAATTACAAAACTTTTCATTTGCTGAAGAAATTAATAAAAGCTGCCTGCTTACATCTGGTCACTGCTGGCTCCCTTAGGTTTAAGTCAGCTGCCTCAAAATGAGGTCTTAATCAAGAAACCTTCTCTGTCTAATTCATATGACTTAGTCTCATTTCTATTATTTCTAAGCCAGAAGAACTCTACATCCATTGTCACCATTATACTGAGACAAAAACTTACAGCTATCCACATAACTCCCAAATGAGTATTTTTAAATGGATCTCTACATAAATTCTATTTTAATTTTATATATGGTTAGTGAATGAGTGTGTGAACAAGCCATAACACATACATGTGCAAAGGTGAGAAGATAATCTTGTGGAGCTGGTTTTCTCCTTGAACCTTTACATGGGTTCCAGGCTTAAACAAGTTCCTTTACCTGTCAAAACATCCAGGATCCTTTACCTAAATGACTATAATAAACTTAGTAAAAAAAGTCTTATACTGCAAACTGAATATAATGTGCTTAATTAGTTATCAAAGTTTGCTTTAAACAGACTCCTATTGATGATACAGGAAGAAATGCTGGAAACTATATAAACTCAGGTTCTCTTTTGCACTGCAAGCACTTTGTCTGTTAGCCACCTCCCCAACCCACAAGCAACACTATCATATTCAATTATATTTATTTATTATATTTATTTATGTATTGTGAGACACATATGGAGTCGGGGGAATTGGTTCTCTCCTTATACACCCTGTGGGTCACCAGGATCAAAATAATCAGGCTTGGCAGCAAGGGCCTTTAACCACTGAACTATCTCATTGGCCCCCCAAGTGGCAAGATTTTAGGAATTATAACTAGTTCTTGAGAGGAAAGAAATTACTCAGGCTTATTTTATCACATGCCCCAAATTAGGGGTTTTAATTACTTCTTTGTGGCACAGCTCTCTTAAAAGGACATGGCTCCAGTCATCCCCTTATTAGACCTCAGCCAAAGTGCTATTTCTCATATTATATGAGGTCTTCATTCAGTGTATGGAAGAATTGGGCAAATTACATGTTATTATATACACCATCAAGTTTGTTTGTTTGTTTTTTTAAACATAGTTTCTCTGTGAAGTCCTGGCTGTCCTGAAACTGTCACTATAGATTGAGTTGGCCTCAAACTCACAGAGATCCTACTACCTCTGCTAAATAGTATATGGTAACATTTTCAAAACTAGTAATTAAAAAAAAAATCTAACATCACAGGACCAAAGCATTGTTTCCTAAAGTTATTTAATATGAAAAAATTGATTTTTAAAATGTAACATTTTTTGCTAGGCATGATGACTTATACCTATAATCTCACAATCTTTTACACTAAGCAGAAAGACTATGGGTTGTAGTGAAAAGCAGGCACTATCACCTTAACCTAGAGATGTGGCCTTTAGGACCTGAAGCCCCAGTATTCAGGATGTGGCCAGGCGAGTTTAAGAATGGGTGCACATAAGCATCTCTCTCTCCCTTCCTGTTTTAGCCAGTATTTCCAGGAACAGCACCTCTATTTAATCTTTTGTATCAGTGAGTGTTTCCTTATAAATCCCTTAATATAGATTAACCTTTTAAATCAGGTGCCAGAAATTATTATACCATGTATAAGTGGCACCCCACATTGGACACATATGTAGCCATAAATTTCTCTGGCCTTTTCAGATCTGTAGGACAAAGCTCTCTTATCCATAGTCCTGCAGCTACTTATAAAATAATTATTCACAAAGGCTTATACTAATTACAAGCTATTTGGCCTATGGCAAGGAAACTTAGAGGCAGGCAGGATATCCAAACTGAGATAAAGATGAAGGAGGGAATGCTAGAAAGTACAGAGGAAAGATGAGAATTCTGCTCTGAGAAAAGGTACCAACCCATGTGGCTAAACATAAATAAGAAATATGGATTAACTTAAAGTATAAGAGTTAGATAGTAAAATGCCTGAGCCATAGGCCAAACTGCTTATAATTAATATAAGCCTTTGTGAATAATAAGCTGCTACAGGACTGTGGGTAGGGTCAGAGAAACTTATTGCTACAATGAAGAATTTAAGGTTATCCTGGAGTACATATTGCATTCCAGGCAAATCTTGACTACATAGTGATAAAATAGGGAGGGAGGGAGGGAAGGGAGGAGAGAGGGAGGGAGGGTAAGAGGAAGGGAGAGAAGGTAGGAGGGAAGAAGGAAGGGAGGGAGAGAAAAAAGAGGTTCACTTTTAAATGATATATTCTAAATTGTTACAAGTATAAAATACTTGTACCACTGTAACAGAAAAAAATGAAAGAGAATGAGATATTCCTTAGAAATATTTTCCATTAGTATTTTTTCTTTATTCATGATTTTGCCCATGAAACACTTATTATAATAAAGCAAAATTAGAATTTATGAGGAAGGAAATACTAGTCTTCTATATCTGGCAAATTTTTTTAGACATAGTAGTTACTTGTTGAGATAGTTATTATAATTTCCTCATGTCTTCTTTTTGAACAGGCTTGGGGATTTCATTCTACTTTATATACAATTCACTAAAACAAATAATTCAAGATATTAAACCTATACAGAAAGCTATTCAGTGAGGGTAGTACATAGCAGAATTTATTGCCAAAATTCTTTCCAAATGTGCACAAAACAATGTTCACATTTAGTATAAGTATTCTAAGGTGAGGCTTAAAGCTCTAAAAGTTGATGGAATCCCTGTAATCTATTTACATTTATCCTTCCACTATTAGTATGTCTATTCAGATAAATCAGGAAAGCTGGAGTGGTGCAAACATGGTTAAAGATAACTCTGATTGCAAAGACAGGAAATACAGGTGCAACAACATAACTGTTTCTATTATAATCTTCTTTAGTCCAGTACATAAAAGATTACTCATTTGGTTTATGGCAGCTGAAAATGTCAGCCTATTTGCATGATGTTATCTACCTAAAAATTCATTTATTTGTTTTTCCATGAAGGAGATAATTTAACAAAGTTTCTAAAGTTGACAATAATGAGATTCTACTTTACAAGGTTTATTTCTGTAGTATACACGCAATTATTCTGAAATCTCAGATCCTGAATACAGTAATTATCAGATTAATCTTACCTATCTTTTGTCATTAGTACCTAAAATAACAAAGCCTTAATTATAAAGTAATTCACTATAATAACTATTCTAAGA
This sequence comes from Sigmodon hispidus, assembly GCA_004025045.1. NCBI lineage: Eukaryota > Metazoa > Chordata > Mammalia > Rodentia > Cricetidae > Sigmodon > Sigmodon hispidus. The sequence goes on from PVIH01020800.1 coordinate 11,369, forward strand.
AAGTCTCTTATATCAGCATTATTGTTTTAGTCACTAGAGGTGATATTTATACATAAGAATATCTATGGAAATGTATATTGTATGCATAATTATGAGTATTATTGTGTGGACATATATGTGTAGAGAAATACATAAACATATAATTTGAGTATTTTACTGGACATAATCAAAACTAAGTAGCTCCAAATTTAGTAAGAGATCCTTTCTCAACGAATAAAAAGGCCAGTAGTAGAGAATGACAATACTGACTTCCAACCTTCACATATGTATGCAGCACAGGAGATCCCACACACAAACACAGGCCCATGTATGAATCACACACATACAAATTAAAAAATAAAAATGAAGTGTAAAAATCAAACTAAAAGTTCATTTAATTGCAACAATTAATTGTTACACCTAAGATTGCCCTAAGGCTTGATCTTTCCATGTGAAAAAGTCAGCTCACACAACTGAGGTGACATTATACACAATCATTGTTAGAAAGGTGAGATGTTGTTCTTCTTGTTTTATATTTTAGCCTTATGTTTGAAGTCAAATATAAAATATCTCATCATTTTGGTTCAAAAATACTTTGAAATGCATCCCTAAAAACAAGGAATGCTTTTTAAACGTCTTTTAATATTATTTTTGTACAATTAGACACACTGAGGATCTTTTATAATACAGTGGATGTCTGTCAAATCTTGCCACCCTATTGACATATTAATTTTTTCAACAAATAAAACCAGAAAAATCACACAATTAATTAAAATAATTTCTCAAGAAATGTCTTCCTTTGAAGTTGTCAGGTACTTTTGGTTTGCAACTTACATTAAAACTGGACATAGCATAGCATGAAGTCCCTTATTCCATTTGACAAGAAATCTAATATTTAGTGTTTTACAAAAGTATAGAAACACATTTTTAAGGGGGAAGTGGAGCTGGGAAAATGGGTCAGTCTGAAAACTACTTGTAGCATAAGCATAAAAAGCTAAGTTCAATATCTAAGAATCTACATTTGTCAACACACTTGTAATCCTAGCTTTGGTAAATAGATATCTGGAACTCTCTAGCCAGCGGGCCTACCTATTTGGCCAGAAGAGACTCTACCTCAAAAAGAAAGTAGATAGTACCTAAGGAATGATATCAAGTTATTTGGGCCACCTCATTCATGGGTGTACACACATACACACACACACACACACACACACACACACACACATGCACGCACGCACACACACATCCGTGCATTGGTGCACATGCATTTAGAAAGAGAGTTATTAGGTAAGATCTAGACAAATAAAAATATTGTCACATACCCATTTAAAATGGATATTATATTTCTATGAAAATATAAATTGGAAACACAATACATTCTAAACAAATCTGAACATTCAGTACAAAATTATTCACATATTCTAGTCATTCAGTAAGGGCTCTTCTTAATAATGAATCATCAAAGATTCTAACTGTAAGAAATCTACATGCGGGGGCTGGAGAGATGGCTCAGCGGTTAAGAGCACTGTCTGCTCTTCCAGAGGACCCAGGTTCGATTCCCAGCACCCACATGGCAGCTAACAACTGTCTGTAGTTCCAGTTCCAGGCAAAACACCAAGGCAAATAAATAAAGTTTAAAAAAAAAAAAAAGAAAAGAAATCTACATGCATCACTGTTGTAGAACATTATTTTAAAGTGTGTTACTTTTGCTTATGCTCTGGAACATACACATTTGCAACATTTCAATGATGCAAAGATGTGTTACATTTGTTTAATTAAATAAAAATTGCCTGTGGTCAGAAGGCTGAATCAGCAACTAGCTGACAGACAGGAAGTGGTAAAGAGAAGCCAGGTGGAGAACCACAGACAGCAAATGCAACAATCTTTTTTTCTGTATGGTTCTAGCCCCACATTGGGTGCAAATTGTTGTCTTCTTTTTAAATTGTTGATGGCTTTTTAACTATGACTGTCCTAATAAACTGTAACTCTGCCACTACCAGCAGCAGTTGGGCAAGCGTGGTAACTGGAGAGGATTCTGTTTCCTCAGGCACTGACTCTTTCAAAGCTACAAGAGAACTTATCTAAATCTCTGTTCCTCTGAAGAATTCAAGACTTAAAGGTTGAGGTGGAATTCTGCTTCTCAGAGAGGCTAAATAGCAGGTTGCTCACCTCTCCTTCCTTGAGTCTGGGGGGGTGGGGTGAGACGGGACACCCTTGCTTCTCCTTACCCCACTTAAAAGACCTTCGCCACGTGACTTCTCTTTACCATGTCCCGTCAGCTACTTGCTGACTCAGCTTCCTGACCTCCTGACCTCAGGTGAATTTTACTTAATCAAACATATGTAACACATCTTTGCATCATTAAATAAATGTTCTAGAGCATAAACAAAAGTACCAAACCTTAAAATAATATTCTACAACATATCACCCTATTGCTTAAAGTTCATTGTATTAAATAATAAAAATCACTTGGTGACACAGAATTGGATCTGGGAAGTAAGGCACAGAACAGTCAAGCTGAACAAATAATTACTTGAGACATTCATACAGCGGCCACTCATTTCAGAAAGAAGTGCTCTTACTCGTTTCCTTGTTTAGTTGGAGGAATTTTACAAAGTGTTAGGGGTCAAATATCAAACCAAAAGCCTTTGTATGCTGGTCAATTCTCTAATGCTAAGCTGGCTAGAAACAAATCAAGATAAGGCTGGGCATTCATAAGTAATAATAAGCCTCTGTGTGTATGTATTTATTTGGGAGCTAGACAGCACCCTCCAAAAGAATAACAAGTAAAACAACCAACATTTTGGGGTATGAACATGGGCCTCAAGTTTCCATGGAGCCTGAGAGAGCTTTAAGAAAAAAACAAAAAACCAGATATGGCTCCTATATTTAAGAGCTTCTGTTTGCTGGCAAGCCCTAGAGCAGCTAGTACACTAAGCCAAAAACAAAAAACATACAAACAAACAAAACCTAACAACAACAAAAACCAAACTAAATAAAAATGCCTGCCATAGTGCAATCAGCATAAAACCCCTCCCACAGGAATATGAATAATATGCTTGGCTTTCACAACCTGAGAAGTGGGCAAAGACAGCTGAGAGCCTGCAGGTGAATCCAGGTGTAGGTTATCAGTTTAAACGTTCACTCACACAGTCAAAAGAAGCTAGGAGAAATGTAGTACAAGAGGTCCAGCCAGAACAAAAGAAGAAAAAAAAAAAACCTCTAAAAAGTTTCTAGTGTGTTTAACAATGTCATAGGCTTCAGTATGAAAAGAAAGTTGATAAAGTCACAGAAAAAGTTTAAAAAAATAAAGTCTTTAAAGAGAGAAGTAAAATAAAGAATGAGCCATGTAGAGATGGAAAATAAACAGGAAATCTTGATCCTATATGTTATTGTGTTGATTTGATTTTTTTTGAACGTTTATAAGCAAACAACAGGTGCTAACAGACTGATGAAATAAAATAGCCTAGATATTTTAAGAATGTCTTTACTTTAAAATGGAAGTCAAAAATGTAGTTGCAAAATGGAACATTAAAAAAAATGCATTGCTTTGAAGAAGTGGTTTTGCTTTTGTTTCCATGGGAAACAAGAAGCTGTGGATTTGTTTCAGAATAATATGAATCAGGGAAAACCTTCTGAACACTGACAGGTGATATCTATCAACAGGACTTGGTCATTATCTAAAATTTTCTCTCTGTGGTCCTAAAGATTCTTCATCCACAGGAAGCATAATATGGGGAGAAGTCTGCCTCATATTATCAAGAGCTAAGGGATACGGGTAGTTCTTGGTTAGTTGGTGTGTTATAAACATTTGCTAAAATTTAGGGAAATATAAGAATATAGGATAAAAAGACAACTATTAATCTCAGATACTTTGCATTGTCATGGATTTTGAACTATTGATTCAAATTTAAAATTAATTTTGTTACACTGTATATATGTTTCTACTCTTGTTGGGGTATCATGCTTATGAAGCTGATTTTAAAATGCAATGTGTAAATAAGAAATGAGGTTAGCAGTTACTCTATAATAATCAAACTTGTAGGAACATAGGCATGTTTTCAAAGTTAAATAGATATATTTAGACAGATGAGTGGTTTTCAAACACTTCAAAAAGCCTAAAGAATATGGCACTTAAAATGTTTTGTTAACCTAAAGTTTTTCATGACAATGAGACACATCTGCTCCTCACAGCACCAATTTACTTGAGAGATGATGAGCATTGAAGAAACTCTTTATGGCATTTGCTTTCATTGTGGCAAAGTTAGCCACTGGACAAACTGCTCTACTTTTGACTGCTGACAATATGTTGTGCAGACTGGACATGCAGGACACATAGAAAAAAGATTGTTGAACCTACTTTACAGAAGAGTCTACCAGACATTCTGCAGGACACAGGAAAGGGACTGGTGAACTTTGCAAATACAAGGTAGGAAAGTCTTTCAAATTTCCTGCTTCACTGAAAAGTTTGCCAGATACTCTAAGCCTGAAGGATTGATGCCCCAATGATACACAGGAACTTTGGATGACTGACTAGGCAGCCAAAGGTCTCTATTATTAGATGATATTATATCCTTCTAGGTTTTTGATGGAGTTGAAAACTACATAGTTTTAGTTGCAGCTTTCCTTAGTTATGATAGGAAGTAAATTAGGTGCAAAACTGGATTCACTAAAGTAGGCTAGATAATGCATTATTTTCTCTGAATATGCTAACTACAAGTGAACTGAATATTACAAATACAATTCTTACTTGATAATTGTTCTTGTATATAGTTTTACTATGTTTAAGTTAAAACTTTTCCTTTTTATTTAGACAAAGTGGGGGGATGTTGTAGAATATTCTTTTAAGGTGTGCTACTTTTTTATGCTGCATTTGTTTAACTATGAGAAGTTGTGTTACTATGTCTGTCTAAAACATCTGACTGGTCTAATAAAGAACTATATGGCCAATAGCAAGAAAGGAGAAAGCCTAAGTGGAGCTGGCAGACAGAGAAAATATATAAAAGGAGAAATCTGGGAGAAAAAGAAGTAGCCAAAGAATGAGGACTCCTGGGGCCAGTTACTCAGTTACACAGCAAGCTAAGGAGTAAAAAACAAAGAAAAAGTCCAGAAGCAAAAGATAGACAGGATAATTTAAGTTAAGGAAAGCTGGCAAGAAACAAGCCAAGCAAAGACTGGTCATTTATAATTAAGAATAAGCCTCCATGTGTGATTTATTTGGGAGGTGGGTGGTGGGCCCCACAAAAGAGCAAAACAAGATATAGCTAGCCCTTTGCTAAATGTTAGTAACTTCTGTCAGAGGAGAAAGGGGGGTGACACAAGAGCTTGGACTATCAGTAAACAAAGGCTCTTGTTTAGTTTTATCTCTATGAGATCATCAGTTAGAATCACATTAAACACTAAAACCAAGTCATCTTTCCAGTCTTAAGAACACAACAAATCTAAACTACAGGAAATTATTGTCGAACTTCTCCTTTATCATGAACAGACTTTTACATTTACTTTTATCTGTTTGCTGAAATAATGAGTTTACTACCATTGGGAGTTGTTTGAAAGTGTAGTTTTAAACATTGGCATTGATTTATTTGAAGTAAATATTAAAAACTTAAAGTCCTCTTCAAAATACGTGGATTAGCTCTTACACTTTTTTAGTGGCAAGTGAGTACACTTGACAATACAAGTTACATAGCAATGGCAACATAAACAGTATGCCTAGAGAAGGTAAGCTTCTAGCTTCATGAAGAATGAAGCCAAATGTTCATTTTAAGGAAGTAGTGTCAATAATGTAAACACATACATATACCCAAAAATGGTAGCTCATTCTGGTGAAGTCAATACTCAGAAGGCTGAGGTAGAAGGGTTACCATGTGTTCCAGGCCAGTCTGTCTAGATCAAAGTCAGCCTGGGCTACTGAACAAGACAGTCTCAAAAAAATTGTATTTTTATATAATATACATATACCTAATATATGCATATAGTAAAACAAGAAAATACAAACCCCAAAAAACAACCACAAGACAATACATAAATTAGCATTTAGAAGACAAACACAATTGGATTTAATAATAAGGGTGTTGAGAAGACAGCTAAAGCTCAGTTTTAAAAGCCCATAAGAACATTCAAGTGTGATATGTCTGTCTATTTAACAAGTCTCCAATTCTTAAGAAGATTTATCCCAATACCCTAGATGACAACAGTCTCAATTGAAAGCTGTCAAAAAGGCTGTTAAAAAAAAATAAGGAGTTGAGTTCAGGCTTTCCACAAAGTAGTTACAAGAGGTTTCAAGAGAGTGGAGTTCTATGCTTTATTTTGATTTTCTTAAATGCACTCACTTGTGACCAATCTCATGAGCAATGGTAAAAGCTGAGCCCAGGCCAATGTCTTCATTAATGCTGCAACTCCTTTCAGGCTCACACATTCCAGCCACAGAGGCTAAGCCTGAATAAACAGAAAGAGACACAAAGGGTCAAGCCAAGGTGTTTCAGCCTTTAAAAGCCTATACTTTTAAATGCCTGGATTCTTTTTAATAACCTCCATGCACAGAAGGAGCAGTTGGCAAAAGGTTAACTTTCTAGTCATTTGCAAAATCACTGGGGGGAATTTCACTTTGCAGGCTAGACATTAATATTTTTTGAACTGCAGTCAGTGCTGGAAAATGTCTAGACTAGGGGTTAGATTTATAAATTTTACTTCTGGTAACTTGGGACCACCTAGTAACTTGAGCCAGAAAAGGGAATTCAAGAAAGCATTTCTATTTTAATATTCTTCAGGCTGTAGAAAGCAAAATATATCCACATTATTTTTCTAAAAAAGATCTGTTTAAGTTGAGTGGGTTCATAAAAATATACAAGCAACTTTTTAGTTAACAAAAAGGGAATCCCAAATGGTTTTATAAATGACATTAAAAAAAAAAAAGTAGATGGTTCAAAACAGAAGAAAAAGATAAAACTATGAAACTTTTTAAATCTTCTGTAATTAGTCCTGAAAGCACCAGCTTATATTTATATATAGAGGAAAGCCATTCGTGCATTCAGTGTTTTCTTCTATCCCACCCCCTCCAGTGCTTTAGAGTTCTTACTAATAAAGCAAAACCATGGTGTTAATTCGCTGATTTCTCGTGAAATGTTACGTTACCGGAGCTATTTCCTCTTGGAAGCTTTAGTATTTACTTCCAAATGAATACCATGCTCTGTGGATTATGCTCTGTGGATTAGTATAGAATTTTAAATCAGCACTTAGAAAAAAGAATTTTGTGAGAAATGAAAAATGCCATCTGTTATGAGGAAGCAGATGCCAAATAATACACACAGAGAATAGTCATCTAAAAACATTGAAGGGAAAGCAAGGAGGCTATTTTATGTACACTGTTAGTGTATTACCCCAGTGTTAGGAACTAACTTCCACCAAGGTTACTGTAATTCACTTCTATGGATATTCATTGAGAGCAACAAGTAATGTTCTGTGTAGCTGCAATTTCCCAATGGAACAGTCAACACTATTCAATCCATATTTTTTGTTAAGGAAGCTCTAAAAACTGTATTTCTCTGTTCTTTCTGTACAAATATTAAAATAACAGCCGCACTATAATAAAGTTAAAGTGAGTGCTGGAATTGCTGAAACAGATTTGTGTACTATTTTATAAGGATAGGCATAAGTTAGAAAGGAGGTCATTTCTACCTCAGAGTTGTCATAAGCACTGGTGACAGCATTCTTGCTGACCTTCCATTCCACAGAAAGGTATTGGGAGCAGAAAAGAAGACAATAAAAAAGAAGGACCACTTGGGGCAAAATGAATTTATGCTTTGACTAACCAAAAATATGTTACAAATGTTACTTCTAATTTCTACTAAAATAACACACACATACACAGCAAGCAGAAGAAAAACATTTGGCTCTAAGCTGTTGGGTCCAGTATGGTAGCCCATGCAGGAAGAACAAAACCACTATGAACACTATTTCTGTCCTGAGTCATTTTTAAAGGCTTTCTACTTATAGTTACTGACAAATTAACATTTCTGATACTTCTATAAACTATCATTTTTCTTTTTTAAAGATAATGGTACTGTATTGGGTTGCATTTTTTGTTTGTTTTATTTTTTTCTCAAATTGGCATTGGGAGTGGTTTTTCTTTTGGTATGTGCTCTATGACTCTATTTTAAATTAAAAGTTCTTGCTGATACCCCAGTGCAGTTATAAGCACATATTTACTTGATATTAACAAGCTATAGAACAACTTTAGAAAGGATTTATTTGGAGAGTAACAACTGACTTTTAAAAAACAGTAAAGGTAAATCTTAACTAATATAAAAATAAACACTAGTATATTTTTCGTTAACTCCCACCACATTCTACTTTCCTAATAACTGCTTCTGTTAAAATTTTTATGTGTGATAATGTTAAACAGGGTTTCATTACTGTTTGGGTAATTTAGATTCCTTCAGTTTGATGGTCAGTTTGCAACCTTAGCCCTAATTACCCTTAAAATATGATTGCCCATTAAAGTTATTAACCAAGAGATTATTTAAAAAAACCACCTCACCATAAATATCAATGTTAAAATAGGTAATAAATTACATTAAGATTATATTTATAAAATAAAAATAAATTGTTTGATTCTGTACTGATATTTTCCATGTATAAAGTCAATACATGTATTTATATATGCATTATATTCAATTTTCAAAATAGTAATTTTAATTTACAAACAATTGAGCTTCAAAATACATTTATATATACCTAGCAATTAATTTATAGGACTGTAGAAATGAATGAATGATTAAAGTTACAATTTAAAGTGGTAAAAATACATTATCTCAGACAATAAAAATAACAGATTAGTCAGTAAACTACATCAGATCATTAGTAATGACAAGGAAAGTACTAGGTAGTCATATAACTAATGTCAGAATAAAAAGCCTGTCAATGTAAGTAATATAACTTCAAAGAACAGAATGAAATGTATATACTTATTTCCTTAAAATATCCATGCTTAAATATATAAGCCCTAGTTTATATGTATACTTGTTTTGAGGCTTTAGTGTTCATTGGATCTAAAGTAGATAAGACAGTTAATAGGTATCTATAGAATTTGAGCAATAAATAAATGAATTAAATAAAACACTGCAGGTGATTCAATATCAAAGAACAATGGCTGCTCTTTTATTATAGTATTCATTTTCAAATGAATTACTGTATTTTTTCTTTCATTGATTTTAATAATATTCCTTTAGTAAAAGAACACATAGTACTCCTGCTTCATAAATAGGAAAATTGAGAAACAAGGAGGTCTAAAAGACTATATAAAGTAACATATACACTAAAACTGTAAAAGTCTCAACATCCAGTTTTCTCAGTTGGTCTAACATAAAACAATATAAAGAAAATCCCAACATGAGCTAGCTCAGCAAAGAGAGCTCTGTGATAGGTAATTAACTAGAAAACATTTTCATGGTCACTACTAGGCATTGGCTAGTTGGGATTTCTCCTCCATTCACAAATCTTGAGGAACACAGGATAGGATAAACCATGTAAAAAATGATCAAGAGAAATTCCAGTCTTTGAAGAGATATTTCACTGAACCACCAGCAAGTTGGAAACACTTTTTCTCTTAAGTCCATTTTATTGGACATTCCCAAATGCTTAGGATATTTACAATAATTAAATTATTAATTTACAGATAAGAAAACTGATACTTGATATAGAGAAGTCAAAAAATTCACCTTCTCTTATTTAGTTTTCATGACACTAAAAAATGTCAAAGGGGAAAAAACCTTATGCCTTAAAATAACATTAGTTACTTGGCTCCTTGGCTTACTGGGAGCCTGCATATCAACCCATTTGTGTTCACATTTAACTTGCAACCAATATAAAATAATGTTTCGTAACAAAATATACTTTTTTAAGAATTCAAGATAACTACTGAAATGTTTTTTAAAAAGCAAAAGAAAATTTCTTTTTCCACCTCTGGCTATACTGTTTGAAGAAATTCTTTATAGTGATTGGACTAACACTTTAAAAATAATATCTGAGTTCATGGGAGATAAGCTTTAAAAAAATACCAAGAGAAGTATAATTCTTTATGCTTCTTTTATGTATCTCAATTTATTTTATTTTCTTTCCCTTACTAGTGTTGATTTCAAGAAGTTTTCACTTGTCTCAAATACCCTGGTCTTTGTTTTGTTTGTTTGGTTGGCTTGGTTTGTTATTAACAAAATGTATTAGAAAGACAACAAACATAAAAATGAGTAGTAAATTTGTTTTATAATTACTATTGATTTTTAAATAATCTTCTAAGTTGTTTTTACTGATGTCATTTGCCAGAGAATGCAAATCTAATAAAAATTTCTATTTTTTTTAGTGTTATGAGAACAAAAATTTGTCTTAAGCACATCATATATGCAAGAATGATAAAGTTTAAAAACTTAGGGGTGAACTGGAGAGATGGCTCAGCTGTTAAAAGCACTGACTGTTCTTCCAGAGGACCTGAGTTCGATTCCCAGCATCCACATGGCAGCTAATACCTGTCTGTAATTCCAAGATCTGACATTCTTACATAGTTATACATGCAGGCAAAACTCCAATTCACATAAAATAAAAATTATATTTTTTAAAAAAACAGGGATAATTTCCCATTAAACAGAAAAAAATAATCAAATGGATAATAATCAGGAGTAGCATCATCTTCTCAAAAAGACATCTACACTATCCTTTACTCAAAAAAGCAAACAAACAAACCAAAAAAAAAAAAAAAAAAAAAAAACTTACCCAATGTTCCACAGGGCTTATTTTTATAAGTGCAGATATCATATCTATAGAGGAGAAAAAAGATAAAATTTGTAAAATATTTGTAATTCATTGTATTTCTTTTTTGGAGCTCTGTTCAGATTGAAGTTGATTCAATTATGAGCAGCCAGCTAAAGAGTTGCATGGCCGGCACTATGGAGAAAGGCACACTGCACACAATCACAGTTCTGCCTGAAAGTAACTAGGATACCTACCAGAAAAAGATAAAGAAGAGAATTCTATTACACAATCTATCACATTATTTTCAAAGTTCATCTACAAGTTGCTACTGATTCTAGCTCAATGAGTATTAATCATAAAAAATCGCATAGATTCTACACGGCTAAATATGAACCACCAGCAAGTTGGAAACAATTTTTCTCTTAAGTCCATTTTATTGGACATTCCCAAATGCTTAGGATATTTACAATAATTAAATTATGGCTAAAATAAAATATGGCTAAAATATGTTCTTGTTATACCCACAGACAATTTATCTCTGAGCACTATTTGATGTTGTTTCAACTCTAACAGAAGTATTCGGGTTTTAAAAAAAGACAAAACAGAAAGACAGTGTAATCCATCAACAGGAATTAAATCAATGTTACATATAGTCCTAGTTGTATACTAGAACTTACATGGTGAAAATACAAAGATTTTTAAGTGACTTAACAAATAAATAAATGCTGAATGGAATGTTTTCTTAATGTGACTCTACTACTAGGCTGTATCATAACTCAATACAAAAGATATTAAATAAATATTGTATATTTTAAAATACATTACATTGGAGATGTTAAGCCAAAATTGATATATTTATTTCATTTTTATTATTATCCCTTAGAATCTTGTTTGCTTGTAAGTGAGAGACAAAAAGAGAGTGAATTTGGATCAGAGAGGTAGGGAGTAACTGAGAACAGTAGAAGGAGGATCAAATATAATCAGGATATATTATGTGAGAAAAAAATAATAAAAGGGGGAGAAATAGCAGAGAGTATATATACTGGATGTTATGATCAATTTATCTTGTGATCACCATGCTATATATTATATTACATAGACATAATTCATCTTAAAAATAATCAAGCTAATTTAAACAAAGTCAATTCATTAATGATACAGATACATGTGTTTAAATGCAGTTTACTTCCAAATCCACAGGTATCATTCACACCTTTCCTAAACTTAATCTAAGGATGCATTTGAACTGCAATCTACCAGCTTTGCTTGTGCTCTTATTCTTCCACAATGGCAGTTTCTACTTTCAAAGAAGAAAGCATACTTACATCACACATCCCAAATTTCATTACAATGCACAGAATATAAAACAAAGAATATATTCTCCAGAATATAAAACAAAGGGGTAATTCAAGAAAGAATTGATGCTGGAAAGTACATTAAGAGCAAAGCAAGAAAAATTGGAGGGTAACACCTTTATTTCATCCTGGGAAGGCTTTGTACCTTTCTGAGTATCTTCCTGTTGCAAGTTAATCTATATATCTCAATTGAAATTCAGAGATGGAATATTTTCATAGAAAGTATTAACATGTTAAAATGAAATCAGGCTTATTACTGACAAACAAGTTATTCCATAAGAGGTTGGCAGTGATGGCTAATTTAAACAATTAGATTATACAGTCAACATTTTCATAATTGAATGAGTGGAGTTATGTATCATTGAATTTTATTTCAGAGGTCAGTTGAAAAATTTAAGTGATGTATAATTGCATTTTAAATTTCACATATAAAATACATATAATTTTAAGCCACTACAGAGACATTATTAATGTTATATATAGTCTATATAAATATTGTCAAAATTTCAAGCTTCAGATTTACCTCATTCTATTTCTGATACTGGTGAAAACACATGCACTTGCATATATGCTCATGCACTAACATACATGCATACATAGGCTCACACACAAATGCATGTCTGTACACACGCACACACACACACACACACACACACACACACACACACACACAATTTGGGTGCATCTTGCTTCAATAAGACCTGGAAAAACAACAGACTAAAGAAAAAAGTGTACTTTTCACTCTCAGGATCCTTTACACGAATCAGTATAAATCCTAACCAATGTAATACAGCAGAAACCCTAAATTTGGAGTTAAATCAAAGTCTCAAGTAAGCCAGAAAGTATATTGAAATTTAAAAAATACAAAAGTTGAAGTGCAATTAGAAAAGGTCCTTTAAGGGCTTGGTGGATGGGTCATTCACTAAAGTGCTTGTCAGGCAAGCATTGGGACTTGAGTTCAAATACCAAGCACCCATGTAAAGAGCCAGGGTAGTGCCTGAGGCTATTCTCTGGCCTCCACACAAAAACATCAGTACTCACATATGCATGAGCACACAAGCAAACACATATGTGAATACACAAAAAATTAACAAACATGATCATTAGGAAATCCACATTGCTGTGTAGTTTTATGTCACCTTGACACAAGCTAAAATCATCTGAGAGCAGATCTTATGTATCCCTAAAATCTGGCTGTAGGCAAACTGGCCAGGCATTTTCTTAATTAGTGATTGATGGGGCAGGCCCAAGCCATTGTAGGTGGTGCCATCCTGGGGCTGGTGGTCCTGGGTTCTATAAAAAAGCAGGCTGAGCATGCCTTGAGGAACAAGCCAGTAAAGAGCACCTCTCCATGGCCTTCTCATCAGCTTCTACTTCCAGGTTCTTGTCCTATTTGAGTTCCTGTCCTGGCTTTCTTCAATGATAGACTACAATGTGGAAGTTTAAACCAAATAAACCCTATCCTCCCCAATTTCTTTCTGGTCATGGTATTTCAATGAAGCAATAGAAACTCAAACTAAGACACCTTATAAACCTAAGTGCTTATAGGAAATCAAGGTTCTAGTTTTGGATATATGAGCTATTGCAAGCATGAAATCTAAGTTAGTTATTAACTACTAGTATTAATTTACATCATTAGTTTCCTCCTGCTGAGATGAAGCAAACATCTTGAAGTCTCTCTTATGCATAACTCCTGTTCTTAAAGACTTAGTCATTATGTGTATGGGACAGGGAATATGTGCACCTATGTTCAGGAGTCTGGGATCACCAGAAGAGTAAGTGCTCCTGGAGCTGGAGTTACAGAGTTGTGAACCACCTGATGTGGGAGGTGGAAATTAAACTCTGGTTCTCTGGAAAAGCAGTATGAATTATTAACCATAGAGCCTCATCTTTCCTGCACCTCTCACAGCTTACTTGTTAGTTCTGCATGTGCCATTGTCCTACTTAAAAAATCAAATTCTCTCTAAAAATGTAAACAGTGTACTTTGAAAATCAACATTGAAAAATAGAGCTAGAGAATTCTTCTGCATGTCCAGGATGAAAGTTCCCATCATTTGGTAGTTTTCACCATACACATTTCTTTTTACTTCCTCACCACTTACTGATGCAGAGAACCTCACTGCCTTCAGTGGGGTGATGGACACAACTCAGTTGTGAGTTTTCAGTTTCATAGAGCAGTAACTCATAAGTGCAATTTTAAAAATTAAGTACAGTTCTTATCCAACCAACAATTTTTTTAAGAAAGTCATAAATATCATAGAAAAATAGATTGTTTTTTAAAGTCTGGCATCAAAGAACACTGAAGGAATACTTTAAAAAAATTTTAGCAGAGGCTAGAAAGATGGTTCTGAACTTAAGAGTACTGGCTGCTCTTCCAAGGTCCTGAGTTCAGTTTTCACAACTCATATGGTAGCTCACAACTGTTTGATTTAAACTGGAATCTGTGCAAACATACAGACAAAGCACTCATATAAATACAATACATAAGCAAATCAATTATTAATTTAGAGTTAATTATTTTATTTTATGTATATGAGTATTTTCCTACCTGTATATATGTATACTGGTACCCATGAATGACAGGATAAGCAGTAAGATTCCCTGAAGTAATAAATAGTTTTGAGCTTTGTGGGTGCTGGGGACCCAACTTGGGTCCTCTGCAAAATCAATAAGTATACCTAAAGGTTGAGCCATCTCTAAAGCATCATAAAGAAATGTGCTTTAAAAGTTTATACATAATTTAACAGCAATATTAAAAGTACTAGCATTTTCCAAAATTACTATTAGTATCTAGAATTCATAAATTCATACCCAAGACATTAACAGTAGCCTATATCATCATTGGTTATATCATTTGTTTTTTTTTTTTATTTCTTGGTGACTATAGTTTAGTTCTGTAAATACATTCTAATCCACATGGGAGATGTAATTCTTCTAAAAATAACTAATCTCTAAATATTTTGGAAATTACTAGTAAATACCACAATACATTTCTGATATAATTTCAAAGTAAATTGCTTTAATGGTGGCTATTACTATTTTTATACTCTAGAAACAATATATTAAAACATAACATACTAAGATGGTGTAATCCATAACAAAGAAGCTTATAGGAAGAAGGATCTTTTTTTTGAGCTAGGAAAATTATACTTTATTAATGTACTGGCTGAATATAATACCATTTGGGGCTATTTTTAAGTATTAGAAAAGTAAAAGATATTTAGCATTACTGGGAAGTTTTGAAATACTGTTTTTCCCAAAGAATAATGTTTTCTGCAATGAGATACAAAGTTTATTACTAACTGATTTAAACTCATTTTTTTTTTCTGTTTGGCAATGAACATTTCAATGTCTTGAAAACATTGTTTAGCACCTTTTACTATTAATAACTTTTTTATCAAATGTAAATCAAATATATGAATAATCTAATGATGCAAATAATTTTGAAAGCATAGGTTAGTGAAATTCTATGTTATGCAATATATTCAATTAATTGGAGATTGAAAAATAATTTTTAGAGAACTACCAGTCAGGTAAGACAATGTTCATGATAAGAAAATTATCTCTGAACTTTTAAATTTTAAATAATAATAAATCATCAAGTATTTTAAAATATATTCTGTATCATTACAAATGGTTACAACATGAAAAGTTGAACCTCTGAACTTTCAGAGCATTCCAAAATAGTTCTAGCTAATCTAAACTAAATGCTAAAAATCTGAGAGCCAATGCAAGATACCTTCAAAATATATTTTAAACATTAATTTAAAAAACTAAAGTTCAAAACTCACATAAGGATGGTAAGAACTCTGGTATTCTAAACTGTCAATACCTTCTCAAGCATGGCACATCTATCCAGAAAGCCAATGTCTCTGTATTTAAAGCATTATAATTATTCTCAATATGACTTCAAGATATGGCTTTCTAAAAAATGAGATGTGAAACCTCTCAACTATTGAAAACAGTATGATATGGCAGAAAGTCCAGTGAAGTTAGGAGATCTACCATTTATTAATTATATACCTCAGATAATATGAGACAATTTTAAGAACCTATATTAGGGGAGCTGTTCTAAAGTACTTAAGAAGCACTTGAGAGAAGGTAATCTCTTATGTAGTCAATTCAACTTGGAAATATCACTTACCTAAATCCTTCCTATAAGGTAAGATAAAGGCCATTATATGAGAGAATATACCAGTGTCTTTACCTATAACTGCTTCCCTTGTTTGTAGGCTTTTTAGAACTTTAAAGTTTAATGATATCATCTACTTTCAGTAAATGAGCAAGACTACACAATCAAATGCTTACAGATAAGTTCTTAGCTCTGGTTTTTAGCCTCAACATCATCAAATGAAAGTTTACAACTTTCTTTTTGAAATACCAAAGGCAAAATGATTGGGAAAATTAAGTGTGCACAATATTGGGAGTTAAAAACAGAGATGGGCCTGGTCAGTACTTGGATAAGAGAAATGCTAGCAAAATCTACTAATGATATCTTAATCCAGCCAAGAACAGAAAAAAGTAAGTCCCAATATCCTGGCAGAAAAGTAAGAATATACTTGAACCACTGCTTGATGTTTTAGTTTTGTGGATTTACACGACATACAAAAGGTAAAAGAGTCTCACCTATGTCAAGTTTCATCAGGATCAATAGTCCTAACACTCTCATCTCACTGACCTCATATCCTCAGAAGTAATAGTTTTTAAAGTTCAGATTATACTAAGTGTTATTGAAGTCTGATTCAGTCCATGTGACTGCTGTTCATATGGCAAATACTTCCCCATCTCTACACTCAGTAGCAGAACTACTCTCTGTTGGTCCTGGATGACTGTCAGGGAAAAACCAAAAAGAAAATAAATTATAGCAGTCAATCCAAGAGTCAAGAAGGCATGGGTAGCAACCAAGACAGAGTCTCTCCTTTCTAAGCACCAATTCCAAGAAAAAGAATGAGGAAAGAAATTCTTTTTAATATAGGCCAGTTATTTTACAAGACAGAACAAGGGGAGAGTTATGTGTATCAGAATTCTTCAAAATAGTACAAGATAATCAGAGTTGCCATAAAATAAATATCTCTATGAGCAAAATAAACTAAAAACTTAAAAATCTAAATAACAATTATATTTCTTATTTCATGTTGAACAAATACAAGATAGGTGATTTTAAGAAATGAACTGATTACTGTGACAATGGGGGAGTCCAAAATTAACCTTAAAAATACACTGTTTAAGTTAGAAAAGGTCACTTTAGAAACAGTCCACACTCAATTGAAAACATGTATAACTTGCATTTACCATGTACAAAGTCTAAAAGGTGTAGTTAATACTAAAATTTATGTGATTTTCCCAAGTGCTCTTAACCCTCACCTGTCAGTAGAAACCGCCTTTAGTGAGACAGCTCGCCTTACTCAAGATGAGCTTGTTTTCATCAAGGGAGAAGAACTATTCTATTTATTGCAACCTTAAACATCTTCAGAACAACCTTCTGAGTAGTTGCTGCTTATGCTCTGACTTCATCACAACTTAACTTTTGCCCAGTCCTGTTCTTTTTTCTCCCCCTACAGTTGTAAATAACAGAAGTTACCACAGAGGCTTGTATATTAACCCTTTGTTTTGGGGAAAATAATTTGGAACTATCATAAGTAAATCAAGCAGGGCTATATACATAACTGTCTTAGGGTTTCTATTGTTTTGATGAAATACCGTGATCCAAAATCAAGTTTGGGAGAAAATGGTGTAGTTGGCTTATACTTCCACATTATAGTCCATCATTTAAAGAGGCCAGGACAGAAACTCAAACAGAGCAAGAACCTTAGGCAGAAGCTGATGTAGAGACTATGGAAGGTGCTACTTACTGGCTTGCTACCCATGGCTTGCTCAGTCTGCTTTCTTAAAAGAAGTCAGGACCACTGGTCCAGGGATGGCACCACCACAATGGTCCCTGATCTGTCACTAATTAAGAAAATGCCCTACAGGCTTGCCTACAGCCGGATCTTAAAGAGGCATTGTCTTAACTGAGGTTCCCTCCTCTCAGATAACTGTGTTTATGCCAGGTAGACATAAAAGTGGCCAGCCCAATAATCAATCACACAAAACTCCACTTAGAGTTCATGTTAGCCAAACAGTATTTGAATATACAAAACAAAATATCAAGCACAAAATTCACTTATACTTTTTTACACCTTAAACACAGCTAATAATAATCATTTTACATTGCTTTTTTTAGAAATAAAAATAGAGAGCCTGTTAGGCATTCCTTGCTTTGGACATTAAAAAAAAAATGTAAATACTGTTTCTAAGGGATGTCTGATTTGAATCCTCCACTACCTTGAAACACAAGTAAAACAACAAGACAAACTAAAATGGAATGTTTATATTTTGGTCCAACTATTTGTATTTGTTACTTTTCTCATCACTGTGGCCAAATATCTGACAGGCACAACTTAAGAAAAGATAACTATTAATTCACAGTTTCAGTCCATCTTAGCAAGAAAGGCATGTCTGAATTAATGGCATTGAAAGTATGTGATAAAATGCTCTTATATCCTAACAGACCAAGAAGCAGAATGCTGGTCCAGGGTGGGGCTGGGCTCTGCTCTCACATGTCTGTCCCCAGTAACTACCTACAAAAACCAAACTCTACTGTCTTCTTATTTACAACCTCCCAAGACACAACCTCCAGCTGGGGACTAAGTATTCAAATAAACTAGCCCTTGAGGGAAAAAAAAAATTTATTCAAACCACAGCAATCTGCCTCTAACTCCTTATAGGCTTATAACCATCTCACATGCAAAGGCTTTAATCACACTTTCAAGAGGACCCACCTTTCAAGAAGCCAAAGTTCCTTCTGATACTCAAAGCAAGTTCTTGAGGTAAACAAAATATAACAACAAAATACTAATACATTAAGCCAAAACAAAAATTAAGTTAGTTGGTACCTATATACAATGAGAGAGTAAACATTTTCATTCTCAAAGTAAGGAATGGGAAAACAACAATAGGAGATTAAACCAAAATAAGACTAAAAGACAACAAACCAATACTTTAATCTTGTATCTCTGTGTTCAACATTCATAGTGTGTCATCACTACCTATCTGAAATCCAAGAGACTTCAGCAATTTCTCCCCTATAGTTTTGACAACTTCAGCTCAAATCTATAGGTATGGTATTACTTGAAATAGCCCTGATTCCTGGTATTTCCATTATCCTTGGTTTTATAGTACAACGTAGGTTTCACATATACAACTTCAAATACTGGCCTCACAGTGCTTTACATCTTTTGGCCTCATAAGCTTTCTTTCTGGACATGGAGCAAGTTCCATGGTCCCATAATTCTTGCATTCTTCATGGCTGCAAACCTAGAACCATGTAGGCAACACAAAATTCTGTGCTCTAGTGAGAGGTATCTGGGACCCTTGATACCAATGGTTCTAAACCTGTGAGTCATAACTCTCTTGGCAAGCATGCCATGATCTCCAAAAATATTTACATTATGATTCCTAACAGTAGAAAAATTAGTTAGGAAGTAGGAACAAAGTAATTTTGTGGGTGGGGATCACCACAACATGAAAAACTATATTAAAAGGTAGTAACTATATTAGGAAGGTTAAGAACCACTGCATCAGACCATGATTATGGCAGCCTCTAGGTGTTTGTTTAGCAGAACCTATGACAACATTATCTCTAAGAGGTTATTTTCCAGGAAAGTAACCCTTTTCAGCTTTTCTAGCTTTTTTTTTTTTTTTTTCAGTTTTTTTTTTTTTCTTTATTTTGTATTTATCAAAAAAAAAACAGTAAAAAGAATTTAAAATGCAGAAGAGTTAACAATAACTATACAGAGGATAAGAATCATAAGCATGGCTTATCAAGGGTAGAAACACAAATAAGATTGCTACACATATATTTTCTTTGTGTTCAGCTTTCCCTATATATCCTTATTCAAGGTCTCT
>PVIH01020801.1:0-10910 GCA_004025045.1 Sigmodon hispidus
CTCTCTCTCTCTCTCTCTCTCTCTCTCTCTCTCTCTCTCTCTTTCTCTCTCTTTCCCTCCCTCCCTCCCTCCCTGTGTGTGTGAATGTGTATGTGTGTGTGTTCTAAATTCATTAACATCCCATACATTGATTCAATATTGATGTATTACACTTTTCAAACATGTCTAAAGGCAGTTTGGTTCTCATCTTCTCTTCTCCCCAATGAAAAACAACTAGAAAAATTCCACAGCATTTCCCTTCCCCCACTGCTACACAATGAGAAACTATATCTGGACTTATGCCTTTCAAGATGTCTTGCAAAGTGATTGCTCAAAAAGATGAGTTCTCACTGTGAGACTGCAGGCAAATGTGGTCTTGAATTTCTAATGAGAATACACTGCAGTTCTTTTTCAAGCAAAATCTGCCCTGTATGCAGAATGAGGATCAGCACCATTTCTTGTTCCAGTTTCCTATAGAAAAGCAATTGCAGGTCAAGGGAGAGGAGCAGTCAATGTAGAGGCTTTAGAAAGCAGTTAACTCCTTCAAGTCTCAGAAAGCCTGTAAGTCTGGTGTCTAATAATAGTAGCTAACATTTTGGAAATACTTACTAAATGTCAGGGACTATTGTAAGCATTCAACATACATAGAGCTTTTTAATCCTCATAACCATGAGTAAGCTTCTAAAATGAGAACTAAACTGCAGTAGTATTGCTTTAAGTTCAGGGCCTAAGACCCCGTGCATTTTGGCAGATACATAAATTTTCAGTTCAGAAAACCGTGCACTACATCTTTCATCTGCCAATCACTAGCCTTTTAACTGTAAGCAGTTAAGATATTGAACTGCATTCTCAACTATAATACAGAAAATTCTAGCAATTTAAAATGATCACAGAGAACAACATGTCAAATATTTCAGATATCAAGTAAATAACACATTGAACAATGGTAGCTGGATCAGCTCCTAATACAGGAATCATCTTAATTAACAGGCTTCTATTTAGGTTGAACTGTTGGGAGTACTTGAAAGAGATCCAAAAAAGGAGAATAACAAGTTTAGGATATTCAATATGTTTAGATTCCAAATGTATGGTTTTTTTTTTTATTATTTTGGTCCTTTTGGTTTCAATGTGACAAAAAGTGACCTACTTCTATTAGTACTGTTTCTGAGGAAGTTTCTTATATTTATTTTCATAGAACTACCATATTTTGTAGTGACATGTATTGCATTCTTACTAATACTGTAAAAGCAGTTTTGATGTAGTAATGAAAGAGGGGTCAGAATAGATGCAAATGAAAACATAAATAGAAAGAAATGAAATGTAAAGAGAAAGAAACCCCTTGTCCAGGGTTAACAGGTAAGAAAACTGCAGAGAAAGAAAAAGACTTGAAAAGAGATATCACAATAACTTCTCTCTTGCTGTAATGAGACATAATGATCAAGGCAACTTACAGCAGAAAGCACTTATTGGATGATTGATTATAGTTTCTGTTGATTAGAGTTTATGACCATCATGGCAGGGAGCATGAAGCACTGGAGGTAGCAGAGATTTTCCTCCTCTTTGGCTTTTTGAGAAAAGATTTCTTTATGTAACACTGACTATCTCAGAACTTGCTCTGTAAAACAGGCTGACCTTGAACTCAGATATGCTTGCCAGTGCCAGGAAAGGCAGAGAGAGAGGAACAGAGGGAGGGAGGGAGAGAGAGAGATTGGGAAAGACACAAATCTTTTAAAACTTCAAAGCCTACCCCAGGTGTCCTATCTCCTCCAACAGGACCAACTTCTCTTTTACTTTTATTTTTTATTTTAATTTTTAAAAATGTGTTTAACTTTTATTGATTGTTTTGTCTGTTTCACATTATGCATTCTGATACTACTTATCTCTTTGTCCCTTAACACATACCTTCTGTCTTTGCAACCCCCTTAACAGAACAAAATTTAAAAGAAAAACAAAACAAAAAAGGAAAGGAACCTTGTCATGGATGCTGTAGTGCAGCCCACTGAGTCATACAATTTACCCTTTAGTCCATTCATCTTTACTTTTGAGTGTTCACTATCAGGAGTCATTGGTCAGTCTAGAGGTCTCTGGCTTCTGCTATACCACTGCGGACTACCCTTGAACGGCCTGTTGTCCTGTGTTATGGAGATCCTAATGATTTGTATGTGTAGTTTCTTCCCATTCACATGTTAATGGAAATTAACAGATGAGATGAATGTTAGAATAGGCTAACTCATAGCCCTAGTTCTGGGCCTGGGTTGGTTAGCTCACCAAAGGGTCCAGAGAGTGAAAAACCTAGCCAAGACCCTCATGAAGTGCAGTCCACATATACCTGGCTTTTCACCCACACCAGAGGTGGCTGTGGTGTGAAAGCAGCAGAGCTGGTCCTATTGCCAGTTCTGTCTACCATGCAATGGCATGGATGAGGGAAAGATGCCTTCCTCTCTCAGCCCCTAGCTAAGAAAGCTGGTGGTGAGAATGAGAGAATTAGCCCAGCCCATCAACAGCTGCAGCACACAGGATAGCAGACCCTTCTAGCTCCCTTTGCAGTACATTAGAGCTGACTTAGAGTTGTTGGGGGTCATCATGAGAGCAAGAGAGCTGAGCCAGCACTCCCCAGCCCTCTTATGCACCCTACAGTGATAAGGAGAGAGGTCTCTGCACCTCACCTGAACAAAACAGAAGAGCTGGCACTGGCAGGGTGAGTGTGGGTTAGCCAGATATGAGGAGCTGAGAGCAAGAAAACTGGGACCCCTCATTGGTGTGGGCTGCATTTGGGGCAGCTAGTAAATGCAGTGCTGGAGAGAATACCTGAATAGTGATGCTGAATGTCACACACAATTCTTAATCCTTCCCAAACAATTCTACAAACTTGGGAGCAAGTATTCAAATCTTTCAGCCGCTGGGGGATATTCTCATTTAAACCACCACTAGAGACATAGAACAGTCAAGGGTTTTGCATTTTTAGCATGGGAGAGATTACATATTTAAAGACCAAAATGAACAGACAAAAAAAAATTGAGGTTAAAATGGTTATCTAGCAAAAAAGAAAACATACAGGTAAAGCAAGATTTCCTAATAAACTATTTCTTTTTCAAATATAATGTATTCAAGATTTTTTATGTGTTGGTGTGAACTATCAGACCTCCTGTAATGGGAGTTACAAGCAGTTGTGACCCATGTGGGTGGTGAGTATTGAACCCTGGTCCGCTGGAAAAGCAGCCAGTGTGTCTAAACATTGAATCATCTCTTCAGCCCAATAACCCATTTCTTGTTAAAGCAAGATTTCAAGAAAAGGTAAGGAGAATTCATATTGAAAAGAAAAATACTGAACTGACAGAAATAAGGTTAAATATAGATGGTCATTAACGTAAAGCTTGGAAGCAAAAAATACCGCAGTATTTGCCTGAGCACAACTTTTCCATCAGATTAATACAATAGAAAAAAAAATTGGAAGACACATTGTAGGGATAGGAAAGGATATTCATGGGGTACTGGAACAAATTACCTTATTTTCCAGGGCAGCTGTTGTTGGAATCTATAAAAGTTTTATTTATCAAGAATCATGTTTATAGGAAGATACCAAACTTCAACCTGGTAGAAAATAAATAAAATAATAGTTTGACTACATGGAAGTTTTCTAATTTGCAAATTGCTACTAAAATTTGAAAACAGAGTACAAAGTTGAATTATTGGTATAAAGTGCATTTTATTAGTCTCTTAGGACAAATAATTTTAATAATACATTTTACTTTCTGAATGTTAAAATTCAGTAATTACTTTATTATATATTATTTTATATGAGCTTCTTTTCTTTGTGACATTTTGTACCATGCTAAATTTTAATGATCTCTTTTAACTGTTCATAATTAATGAATAATTGACTAATTGTTAGAACAAAGGAATATAATGAAATAATTGAGGTTCACAAATACTTAATGTTTTATTTATAATATATGTCATTTATGTCCTCAGTTGGACAGTTAATACAGAATTTTACTGCTCTAAAAAAACATACATTTTGTACCACTTTTGTTTCCTTCCATGAATGGGCAGCTACATTAGTAACTTAAATCAGTAATGATTGGCAGCAGGAATTATGCTTGTGTAAAGATCAATTATTGTATCACCTATCTGGGTTTTGGTTTTTTTGGATACTATCTGTATGTGACTTATGCCTTTGAATGTTCTTGGTGTTCTATGGTCTCCTGCAACCTGCACACATAAAACTGCCCAAGTCAAGAGCTTATTAACAAAGCCCACACATTTCCTTTTATTTTATATTCATCAATGTCAACTGATTTAAAAAATCGTATTGGGTAAATTATAGAGTACCTGAGTACCTTTGTATAATAATCTTCTGTACTTTTGTTTCTCATTCTTACTAACCATATGCTATCTCTGCAAAAAAATATATCTTTGGAATTAAATCTACCAAAATTAAATACTTGAAATTTTATATTACCCAAGAATACAGACATGAAAAACTAAACTGGACGCTTTTTTGAAAGAAAAATTATGTGTGGTAGCACAATCTCAAGTCAGCATCCCTCTCAATTTATGTGGAACATCATTGAAGTATGATTTTAATTACTGTGATTTAAATATTACTTACATATGTCATTAAAATGTTAAGGCAAATAAATCAATAATATATCACATTGATTTTTTTCTTTATGTAGCAGCTTTACCAAATATTTCCATTGCCTTTTTAGGGTTTTTAATTTTTTTGATAAAGCAAAGCATTGCAAATATTTGAGTATCTCTTTCTCTAGCAAGCTAAAAGCATAATAATCCAATAATGCATGCTGAAATAATAAAATAGAAATTTTGTAGGAGGGTGGAGAAATCCATTTGCCTCTTATTCTATATACAGTAAAATTATTACATAGTTCCTATTACATAGTTCCTGATAAACTTTAAAAAATGTATCTGAACTCCAAATGTAAGAATATATTGCCATTGAATTATTCATTTATATATTTATTTATATATTTATTATTTGGTGATTTTACATCATGCACCCCATCAAACTCAGTTATCAGTCCTCTCAGATTCATACCCACTCTTAAGATCTCCCCATTTACAAAAACGCACAATAAACTTGTTCACTATAATAGAAAGATTTAGCAACATTTGTATAATTATTTCATTGAAAATAAAAGATTGCAAACCATTATTTCAGATTTCAGTTTTTGTACAAAGACATCTTGACAGTGTGCTCATAGTCTTCAAATTAAATTATAACAATTTACAAAATGACAATAAAATGACCTAGAGACTCCTACAATTTATATGAAAGAAATTGCCATAATTAAAATAATAATGAAATAAAATAGAAAAACATAGTCATGCTAACCTAAACATCATGTGGCTGATTTATTCTTAACTTTGAGGCATTTTACTTTTTATTTGTTCTATGATTGTTTACTTTAAATATATTTCAAATCCTCCAAACAAATTGATTTATGGTGTCATAAAATACTAATAAGTTTAATTTATAACTTTGTCAAAAATAAATGTTACAAACATATTTCAAACTGGAGTATATTACAAAAGTACATATGTTTGTTTTCCAAATTTATATATATGTATATAAACAGTGTCAGATAGCACATATTAACAAGATACCATGCAATGTTCAAATGAATACATATGTAAATTGTGTAATGCTTAAATAACTGTAAACATTCATCTCCATAAATATTTATAACTAGTTTTTATACATGAGGTTTTAATGTTTTTCCTTTCTACTATATGGAAAATGCAGTATTCTACTGTTTTCTATATCTAGCTTACTAGACAATAATAGTAAATTAGAACCTCTTGCTCCTTTTTATATTCCTATATGTTAATTGAATCTCAGATTATTGGTTTGAGACAGGAGCTCATGCATCGATTACTACATACCCAAGGATAACCTTGACCTCCTGATTCACTTGTCTCCATTTACAAAGTTCTGGGATTACAACTATCATCACTATTATCATTTTGAAAATATGTATTTATTTATTTATTTATTTATTTATTTATTTATTTATTTATTTATTATAAATGTGTACCACATGTTTTGATTGTATATTTTACCTATTTTTCATCTCTGAGGAAAGTGACTATTCCTCCCGCAGAGCTATTGACTGTTCAGAGCTCCTCAAAGAGGAATGGGCCATAGGAGCCCCTCTTCTTCTATGATTGATTTTAAGAGTCCCATTCTCATGCAGATTGTAAGTAGATAATTATAGCTGCTCTGACTTTATAAGAACAGCTATATATGTCCATGAGATAGCATTTTATTGTATCCCCCCCACTCTGACTCTTACAATCTTTTTATGCCATTTTCTGATGTTACCTGAACCTTAGAGGGGGATGGCAAATGTCCTATTTTGGACTAAACATTCATATCAAAAGTATTCTCATCACATTGATCTTTTATGAGTCTCTGACTTCACTGTTGCTCACTTCACAGAAAACTCCTTTGACCAAGGCTGCTTTCATTCATTCTTCTAAGTAATAATCACAGGGAATCTTTCAACTGTCTTGTATCCTCTACAACTACCTACATCAATATTTCATGAATTAAACATATCCATAATAATCTTATTTTTAGAAGTACTACAAACTGAATTATTTATTTATTTATTTTATCTGATTTATTATTCTCATATAACAATCCTACTTGTTTCTGCTCATTTCAGTGATTAGTTATGGTAGTTTTTATGGTGATGGCATTTAGAGAGACTTTTCCTTATATAAAAGGTGATGCCATCTAGGAGCATTGAGAACTTTACTTTTCACATTTTGAATTTGTGCATCTCTTACTTGATTTTCTTTGCTGAGCTTTGTTTAATAAAAGTAGACATTGTTGCCTGTACCAAATCTTAGAGATCTTTAATACAAAGCAGGTTTTTACCTGTTAGTATGTTTGCTATTGTATTTTCCATGACCACTTTGTGTTGATACATCTTATTGTGATATTTTCATTCTATATATAATTTGTCCAGAATGTTTTAAATCATAAAGTATTATTTAATTATGTAAAATGCCTTTTTTTCATCTTCTGATATGAGCATATGAACTTTGCTCTATTAATTGCTGGATGTGTTCTATTTTAGACCTGCATATACTGAATCATTGTTAATTTAGTAATTTTCACAAATTCTAAAGAATGTGTTGTGAGTTTTGGGCTTAGTCTTAAGATTTGGATCAGCTTATAGTTCTTTTTTTGATTGGCCCCTAAAAATGGCATAGATGCTTATGTTAATTATATATTGTTTAGCCTATGGCTTAAGGTTACTGTTAGCTAGCTTTTGTATTTTAATTTATTTTTATTAATTTATTTTGTCTTGTGATTAGATTATATTTTTTGTGGTTCTCTTTGATGTTGTTGTATTTATGTTTGGATTTCCTACCTGCTTTTAAGATGCCTTGCCATAGG
Source organism: Sigmodon hispidus (assembly GCA_004025045.1). Taxonomy (NCBI): domain Eukaryota; kingdom Metazoa; phylum Chordata; class Mammalia; order Rodentia; family Cricetidae; genus Sigmodon; species Sigmodon hispidus. The sequence goes on from PVIH01020801.1 coordinate 7,412, forward strand.
CCAAAAAAGTCCTTTTATTAGCCAATGACATTCACAGAATATAGAAAGTCATCCAACATCAATTTGGTAATATTTGCTTCTCAAAATGGTGTGTTGGTTATTCCTCTATTGCTGTGATAAAACACCATGTCCAAAAGCAACTTAATCAAAGGATTTATTTTTGCCTTAATAATTCATTTTTGCTTACTGTTCCAAAAGGTTGTGCTCATCATGTTGGGAAAGCATGGCAGCATGTGGCAGGCAAAGTGACAGGAACAGAAAGTTGCAAGATTACATCACGAAACACAAGCATAACACAGAAAGAACAAACTGGAAGTGGGAAAAAACTATAAATGCTCAAAGCTCACTCTTGGAGATATATTTTCCCTAGCAAGGCTACACTTCTAAACCTTTTAAACAGAGACATCAACTGGGGAGCGAGGACTCAAATCTATAAGCCTGTTCTTGACATATCCCATGCAAATCACCCAATCTCATTGCTTGTCACCCTTATACTCATAACAATATCATAAACCAAAACATATATAGTTCAACTTTGTTATGAAATATTATTTTGACTAGATAAAGATGTGTTCCATTTTTTTATTCTGCAGGACATTAATTTAACTATGTAAAGATGTGTTACTTTTGTTCATGCTACATTTGTTCAATGATATAAGAATGTATAATTATGTAAAGATGTGTTGCATTTGTTTCAACTTAGCTTCCTAAGACACCTGGTTGGTAGAATAAAGAGCTGAGTAGCCAATGGTTGAGTAGAAGAAAAGATAGATGAGGCAGGCAGACAGCGAGGATAAGTTGGAGAAAAGAAATCTAGGCTTGAAGGAGAACATAAGGATAAATGACAGAAGAAGGAGAAAATAACAAGGACTGTGAGAGACCAGCTCCTATGATCCTCTCCAAGGTAATAAAAGGAATGCCTTAAAATAATGAAGTGATAAGAAATTTTTCATCTCTGTAGTAATGAATGAATAAATCTGTATATGACTGGTAAAAGAAGGAAACATACATGCCTTCTAATGGTAACTATCTCTTTTACATTTTAAAAATGGTCTCTGATTCTTTTTGTCCACATTCAGCTACATATCTCCTCACTGTTGCATTCTACACATACAACTGTATATCTTTTTTCATATTATATTGCCACACATCTCTATACGCAGATACATCTATTTTTACATATCTGCATGTCTTTTTGTTACACACATTCTCTTCTACATCTCCTTTTATACTGTTACATCTTCCTTGCCTCCACGCAGTTACAAATCTCTATACTGCTATTCATCTCAAAAACATAACTCACCGTAAACATTTCACATTGTTCTGACACATTCTCACATAGCTCTTTCAGAGTTTCTATACATAACAACAGCTCTTTCACATAGCTTTATTTCTTATACATTAATTCACACATACATGCTTTATCTACATCACTCATTCTATTCTTACTCTCTCATTTATTCATTCACTCACAAATTTAAATCATCTCTTTGGGCTTCTTCTTTGTCTTTCATTCAACACACATACACTCACATTCTGCATCACTTTATTCCTACATTGTTTCTTAATACTCTCATTCATATATATTCATTCCTCCTTCTGTCTTCCAATCTATATCACTCCTATTGCCTGGACAATTATATTTTACATTTTATGGGCTCAACTATTTTTTATAACACATGAAATCATATACTCCCAGGACAAGAATCCAGGCAGCCAACAGCCAGTAAGACATGAGAAGCAGTGAAAGTAAGACATACAGAAAAAAATAAAAATAAAAAGCCCTGAGGCAAAGGCTAGATAAAGAGAAACAGGGTAATTTACATTAAAAGAGGTATCAGAGACTAGCCTATTGTAGGGCAAGCATTTCTAGCTAATAAGAATTCTCTGGGTCATGATTTATGAGCTGTTTGGTAGTGTAAAAAAAAAAGCCTGTTATACAACTTTAAAATGTCCCATTGACTTTCTAAGTCTCAACATTGTTTTAAAAACTCAGAATTTTTCTTGGATCTCAAGGCAATTTCTTAATTGTAAAATCAAAACACAAATTACATACTTCAAAGAATGGCACAGTATGCTTTCCCATTCCAAAAGAGAGCAGTTTGGGCATATTAGGATCCAAAGCAAGACTAAAATCCAGGAAATCAAACCAACTTATGTATTAGCTACTTTTTTGTAGCTGTGACAAAATATCATAATCAAAAGCAATTTATGGAAGAAGGTTTGTTTTGACTTATAGTTACATAGAAATGAGTCTTTCATGGTATTTGTGGTATGTGTTGTACCTGCAGAAAGCAAGAAGCATTGAGGGAGAAGAAGGAAACTTAGAGATCACACCTTTAAAAAAGGAAGAAAGAATGGAGAGAATAAAATGGAAATAAAGGGAAGCAATAAACTTTGATATCTTGCCTAAAGTAATGAAGTTCCTCTAGCAGGGGTGCATCATACTGCCACTAATTGGAGAGCAATAATTCAGTTACATGAGACTCTGGGGGGATATTTCTCAATCAAACCACCACAAATATATTTTATAATATTAAATGTCACATATTAAAATATTGTTACCTTAAATTTATAACAGACAATATCCTATAATGTTTACTTTACATAATTTATCACTAAATATATGGTTTGTCAATATTTTTATATAACTACATTAATAAGTATACTCATTGCAAATATTTAAAAATTTTACAGATAAGGTATTGTAAATGATACATATTTTAGAACAGCAACGTTGTCAATTACTTGAGGTACTGCTAGGGAGTAGTCAGAAGTTTCTGACCCATCCTAGCCCTGAGGTCCAGACCTAGAGACCTGCAGTCCCATGGGTACTTAGTCTCAAGTAGTCACACAAAGTCTTATATTAATTACAAGAAAACTGATCTATAGCTCATGCTTACTATTTGCTAACTCTTATACTTTAAGTTAACCCATTTTTCTTATTATGTTTACCTACATGGCATGGTGCCTTTATATTCATTGCAGCATTCTCATTCTGCTTTCTCTGTATTTCCCTGTTATCTGTCCTCTTCTCTTCCTTTTTCCAGAGTTTTCTTAGTGTGATAAACCCAGTCTTACTTTCTTCCTGTCTTCTGACCAACCAGAATTTTATTAACCCAATAGAAGTGGTAAATATTTACCTTGTACAAAAGCATCTTCCCACAGCATTAGAGTAACAAATTAATTTTATATGCTGAATTTATGTTATTAAACTTTCAAAAACCTTCAATTAGAAAATGTATAATTTAAGAAAGATATACTTAATTTTATTTTAAAATTTTAAACTCATTTTAAACCTTACTGCAGATTTATTTGGGGTGTTTAATGACTTGGCACTATACCATTTGCATGAATTCTTCCTTTGCCATCATATTGATAAACACTTTAATTACAATTAAAAAGCCTACACAATGGAATACTACTCAGTAGTAAGAAAAATGATATCCTAAAATTCGCAGGCAAATGGATGGATTTGGAGAATATCCTCCTGAGCGAG
>PVIH01020801.1:11010-31491 GCA_004025045.1 Sigmodon hispidus
AACTCAGAGAGATAAGCAGGGGATGTACTCACTCACTAGTGGTCTCTAAACAAACAAACAAGAAAAAAAGCCAAACATGCCCAAGCAGCAAACCACAACCACCGAACAGCTTGGGATCAGAAACACCCTGGACTGACCCTTCAAACCCCAGTCCAACTATAGGAACACCTGACTCACTCTTGAGGGAGGGGGGACAAAACTGGATTTGGCCAGGAATGAAGACTGATCCAAGCATTATTGGGTCAGTGGGACCATAGGACTGTCTGCTCCCTGCCTAGGGAGGGGATGGGGAGTTTCAGAGAAGAAAAATGACCAGATGTGGTGGGAGGGAGAAGAGACCTTGAATAAGGATATATAGGGATGGAAAAAAAATTCAGAGGGAAAGCTGAACACAAAGTAAATATATGTGTAGCAGTCTTATTTGCATTTCCACCCTTGATAAGCCATGCTTATGATTCTTATCCTCTGTATAGTTATTGTTAACTCTTCCACATTTTAAATTCTTTTTACTGTTTTTTTTGATAAATACAAAATAAAGAAGGAAAAAAATAAAAAAAAATAAAAAAACCAATTAAATAGCATGACTAAGTTTCTCATTTCAATCATATATATTCTCCTAAACCATTTCATAAAGAAAGCAAACACAATGAAACTAACTGTATTATCACTTAAGTTTTAACAAAAATTTACAAGTAATCTTAGTTTCCCATATAAGAAATTATGGAACTTGGATGAACATTTCATTAGGCAAAAGATACTAAATTATTTGAAATGTGAAAATGACTATTATTAAGTGAAAGCAGAAACTGAAAATTCTTAGTTCATGTGTTATTTAGAAAAATATATATGAGAATATTGTCTTGTCATTTGGGTGATTATTTAACATAACATTCATGTGATGACAATGTATTATAATTATTAGGTTATGTAAATTATCTCTACCCCACTTCTTTTTCATCTTATATTTCATAGACAGTGCATGCCTAGAATTATGGTGGTGCATAACAATAGTTATTCATATTTTAAATCACTTTCTTAAGAACCACACCCCCTCTGTATCAGTGGCAAATATTACAAGTAAGCTAATGGTTGTAACTATCACCACATTTGTTATTTTATAAAATTAATAACATTGATATTAATTTGCATTAGACATTAGTTATGTACAATAATTATATGGGTAAAATAATTTCAACATCTCTACTAAATGCCAATATGTACTCTAATTCTCCACTTTTCTAAAGAAACTGAGACTCAAGTTTGTTAACATGTCCAGTCTCATAAATCTAGCATTTGAAAAGACTAAAAATAAAAAGGAGACATGACTTTCTTTTATGTCCTGAGACTGAATGTTTTGTCTACAATTTAGAACTCATGAAACTTTGAATACTGCAGTAGTTACTTTTCTCCTAACCATGTCCAAAATATTTGAGTGGGCAACTAAATGGGTGGGCAGAGCTATTTCGTGTTGTCAAATATTATTTTTAAGATGTGCTAAGTTTGTTTAAGTTGTGGAACATTTGCTTAATGATGCAAAGATATGTTGCATTCTTTTATGTTGTATTTGTTGAAATCTGTAAAGCTGTTTCATTTTGCCTGTCTAAAACAGCTGATAGACTAATGAAGAACTGAATGGCCAATAGTGGGGCAGGAAAAAAGATAAATGGGGCTGGAAGGCAAGGGGAATAAATAGCAAGAGCAATCAGGAAGAAAATGAGAAGAACATTATGGGCTAGAAACCCAGCTATAGAGCAAGCCATGAAGAAAGAAGTAAAGAAAAGTATACAATAATGTAGAAAGACAAGCTGAGAGGAAAAAAGTAGATGGGATAATTTAAGAAAAGATGGCAAAAATCAAGACAAGCTAAGATTGGGCAATAATAAGATCCTGTGTGGATTTATTTTACAACTGAATGCCTGCTACCCCAAAGAGGTAAAGAGCAAAGAATTAAAACATCAACAACAATTTTGGCCACAGATACAGAAGTCCCATTCTAACCTGATGGGGAAGGAATGTCTCAGTAGATCTGTTCACATAGCAATAGTTAGGAAAAATGGGTATAGTGTAAGGCTAGATTTCAAGGGCATGCTCATAGTAAGATACTTCCACCAATTAAGCGTTGCCTTCACTTCCCTAAAATTGTCATCATATCAGTGATCATTATTCTGATGACTAGTTCAGCGACTTCATGATCTACTTCTCTCTGTATAGTCTATTATAGACTTACCCAGAATTATGTTTCAATAATACCTAGCCATGTTTTATTTTAATCAATATAAAAATTTAAAGTAAATATCATAAATATATTTTACTTGGTTTCGAAAAGTCTTATGTTCCTGTCTCTATTTGAAAAAGTTAGTGTCATAATTAATTATTATAAAATTTTAAAGTAAATATCATAAATATTTTTTACTTGGTTTCAAAAAGTCTTATGTTCCTATATTTATTTGAAAAACTTAGTGTCATAATTAAAGCATATAATTTACCAAATTTTCCTAAATTAGTGCATTGTATACAATAAATGCACAATAAATGTTATTTCCTATATGTTATGCATTCTTTTGCAGTACTTCTCATTTTACAATGTGACTACAAAAATAATAAATTTTGAGAAATGGTTACTATTTTATTTTATGGAAAACCCTACAATAAATTTTAAATTGATTGCCCAGCTCTGCAAAGCATAATAAAAATAGTTAGGCAGTCATTATCTGAACACATTTGACAGAAAGCAGAAAATTCTTACTTGGAAACATGGGTTTTCTTATTATTAATCATTTCCAATTAATATGTTAATTCAAATAAATTCTATACCTACCTAATATTTTGTAAATTCAATTATCTTGCAACTATAATTTCTGAATAGTCACATAAAACATTTTTGTTTGCTTATTTTAATTATATATTTAACTTGCTAACCTCTCATGTTAATCCTGATAGTCTTTGCCTTGATATTCTTAAATTTCCTGTGTCTACAAGTGATTCTATTTATTTTCAAAAATGTTACCTCTTTCTATAGTTATTCACAATTTATTACATCTCTTAAAATTTGACAAAACAGACTAAGCTTTATGAAATTATATATATGGACCTTTCTGGGTGCTATGATTGCATGTGGTATTTATTTTTGATTCATATATTTTCATTGTTTCCACCTCAATAAGTATTTTCTACTATTATTTGTCATAAATATTAAAGCCATCATATATTATTATTTCAAAAATTCAATTTGCATTAGGTGGGGCTCATGGAATTCTGCAGATTAGAAGGAAGAAGAGTCTGAGCAACCAGAGGGAACAGGAACACCATGAGAATGTGGTCCATGGAATCAATTGACTAGGACTCATGGGGGCTGCAGAGATTAAGGAGTCTGTTAGGATCTGACCTAGGTACTCTTCAGATATATTATGGCCAGGTTCCTTTGTGTTCTTATGAAATTCCTAACAATGGAGGCAAGGAATGTCTCTGATACTTTTACCTGCTTGTTGACTCTTTCCTCTACTGCTTTGCCTTGTACAGCCTTGATGTAATGGCATGTGGCTAGTCTTACTCTAGCAAATTATGCCATGTTTAGTTGATGTCACTGGGAAGTTTACTCTTTTCTGAGGCAAGTCAGAGTGGGGATGAATCTGTGGGAAAGTGAGAGTGGGGCTTTATCTATGGTAGAGAGAAGGTAGGGGAAGGACAAGGAAGAGAAACTATAATCAGGATATAATTTAAGAGAGAAGAGTTAAAATGGTAATAATTCTAGAAAAAAATATTTGCTCTTTAATTGGGTATTACCAGTTGGGTATTCAGAATCATCAAAATTATGTCTACATTAATTGATTAAATATGACACAATGGTCAGTTTTGATCTGAAACTTCACTTGTTTATAAAAGGCCATGTGCAAGGGGATAGGGCTTATGAGGAAAATTCCCACAGTGATGGCTGGCTGGAGCTCTGGGGAGCTCACTGAATTAAGAACAGCCCCTGGGGCTAGAGAGATGTCTCAGAGGTTAAAAGCACAGACTTTTCTTCCTGAGTTCCTGAGTTCAATTCCCAGCAACCACATGGTGGCTCACAACCATCTATGATGATATTTGGTGCCCTCTTCAGTGTACAGTATACTTAATAATAAATACATATTTTTTAAAAAAAATAACAGCCACTAGGGAACCTTGAAAAAAAGAAACTAGGCCTTCCAAGGATAGGCAACTGTCCATTGACATGTAGAGAATGCGGAGCCTCGAGAAGAGAGATCAGATCGTGTTTCTATGGGTGGACAGGCATTTCAGAGCCCATTTCCTCCAGGGGAACATCTAACACAGACTTGACATTAGGATGAGGAAATTGGACCTGCCTGGACTGGATACTTAGCTGATACACTTTGGGACTTCTTGCCATTTTGGGGGAGGGGAGGAGGGACAAGGAGGAGGGAGGCTGAAGGAAGACAGAGTGGGTTTGGGAGGGGGAACAGAGGAAGAGCAAAGAAATACATAGAAGAAACAGAACTTTAATTTTAAGAAAATTAAAAAATACTAAATACATAAAAAGGAAGGCTAAGGGCATTAGGGAAATATGCATTTGTCTGTTTCTGTGATAACATTTCTGAAGAGGACTAACTAAAGAAAATAGACTTACCCTAAACTATGAGCATGGATTTATCATTCCAGTGGTTCTGGCCCTGCACAAACTCCTAAGGAAAAAGAAGAAAGACTGAGTACCAATATTTCTTTACTTCTATTTTCTGATTCATGAAGGGATAAGCAAGCTATTTCCCATGGCCACAGAAAAGAACAGGCCCTGTTACCCTAATGCAACCATCATTGTGGACAATATCCCTGGACTGTGAGACAAAATAATCCTTGATTTCACATTGTCAAGTATTTTCTCACATCACTAAGAGAAATAACTAAAATATATGACTTACTTTTAAAAGTGTCTTTCATTTATGAAACCATTACAAGAATCAATTTTCAAATATTTCCATCACCTCTCCCATTTTCATCCCAGGTATGTTTACCATCAGTTAATCCTACTTACCCCAGGTCCAGAAAATCACCTGCTTCTTGCTTGTATATAGACAGACTAATGCCTTTATAACACAGACCCATGTCCAGAGTGGAATCAGAGGTGAGCAGATTCCAGCTCCTGTGCTGTCCATACGGAGAATTCCTCTCCAAGGACGTGATTAGAACCAAGGTTCTAATCTCAAACTCTTGCTCAGAGACAGGCCCTAGGTTTTAGCTATGAGGGGCATTACCCAGAAATCCCTAACAGAAGGGACCTCTCATAGCCGACTCCTGCCTTCATGGCCAGCTGCATCATCACAGACAATCAGGCACCTTCTAAACGCAGAAATCTGTCCAGAGCAGAGTCAGAGATCATGCAGACCCCTTGCTCAGAGAAGACAGGAGACACACAAGCCCTCTAGCCACAACTGACTAGGAGCTGACTAAGTGTGAATCACTGAAGCCAAAGGCAGATGACAGTGCAAGAATACATATAACAATATAAAGAACAATAAGGCAACATCAGAAGAAACTGGTGGTTCTAATACACCAAAACCTGAACAGAGTAATAAAGAGGAAAGAGAAGGAATCAAAGCAAAAATACATTTATGAAGGTTATTGAAGCCTTAAAAGAGGATATAAAAAAATCCCTTAAAGAAATAGAAGGAAACACAAACAAAAAATAGGAAGAGATGAACAAATTCTTGAAAAAAAAAAACCAAAGAAATCCAAGACAAAAGAAAAACAAAAAAAGAAAGAAAAATCCCAGGAACTAAAAATTGAAATAGAAGCAATAAAAAGACACAAAATGAGGCAAAGGTAGAAATAGAATATCTGTAGAAATGATCTGGAACTACAGATATGATCATAACCAACAGAATCCAAGAGATGGAAGAGAATCTCTGGAGTAGAAGACTCAATACCAGAAATAGATAAAACAGTTAACGAAAACCAAAAAAGCCATAACACAAAATGTTCAGGAAATTAGGAAGACCATGAAAAGACCTAGCCTGAGAATAACAGGAATAGAAGAAGAATACCTGCTTAAAGACACAGATAATGTATTCAATAAAATCATAGAAGAAAATTTCCCAACCTAAAGAAGGAAATACCTGCAAAGATACAAGAAGCTTACAGAACACCAAATAGATTTGACCCCCCAAAAAGTCTGCTCAATATGTAATAGTCAAACCACAAAATATATAACAATACTTATCCACAAATCTTGCTCTTTAGAAAGTATTAGAGGGAATGCTCCAAAAAGGAACCATGAAACACCCATAAAGCCACAAACAATCGATAATAACACAGAAGAAAAGACCAAAAAAAAAAAAGAAATACATAAGAGCTACCATCAAAAATAAAAGGCAATAACAATCAGTGGTCACTAATATCCCATAATATCAATGGATTCAATTCACCAATAAAAAGACACACTAACACAATGGATGCAAAAACAGTAGCCATCCTTCTGCTGCATACAAGAATCACACCCCAACCTTAAAGACAGACACAGGCTCAGAGTAAAGGGTTAGAAAAAGATTTTCAAATTAAATGGCCCTAGGAAACAAGCTAGTGTGGCCATCCTAATATCAAAAAAAGTAGACTTCAAATAAAATTAATTAAAAGAGACCAGGATGGACATTACTTCTTTATCACAGGAAAATTGATCAAGATGAGATTTCAATACTGAATATTTATGCCCCTAATATAAGGGCACATATCTATGTAAAAGAAACACTACTAAAGCTCAAACTCCACATCAATTCTCACACCCTAACAGTGGGAGACTTCAATATCCCATTTTCACCTTTGGATAGGTCAGTCAGACAGAGACTCAATAAAAAAAAATAAGTAGTCTACCAGAGGTTATGATGTAAATGAATTTAATAAACGTTGGCAGAAGCATCCACCCAAACAAAAAGGAATATGCATATTTCTCACCAACACATGGAACTTTCTCTAAAATTGACCACATAATTGGTCATAAAGCAAATATGAATAGATACAAAAAGTGGAAATATCAGACCACCATGGCCAGAAGTTAGAGTTCAGCAACATCAAAAATCACAGAAAGCTTACCAACTCATGGATACTAAATATCACTCAACTGAACCACCTCTGGGTCAAGGAAAATATTAAGAAAAAAATTAAAGACTTCCTAGAGTTTAACAAAACAAATCCACAATGTACCGAAACTTATGTGACACAATGAAAGCAATCTTAAGGGGAAAACTGATAGCACTAGATGCCAATATGAAAAACCTAGAGAAATTCCACACTAGAGACCTAACAGCACAGCTAAAAACCTTAGAACAATTAGAAGTGAACTCACCTAGAAGGAATAGATGGCAGGAAATAATCAAACTTAGAGTTGAATCCAATACAATTGAAACGAAAAGAATAATATGAAGAATCTATGAATCAAAGAGTTGATTCTTTGAGAAAGTCAACAAGATAGATAAGCCCTTAGCCAAACTAATCAAAAAAACAGAGAGAGAGTGTCCAAATCAATAAAATCAGAAATGAAAGAGGGACATAACTACTGATCCCCAGGAAATCCAGATAATTATCAGATCATACTTTGAAAATCTATACTTCACAAAATTGGAAACCTTAGAAGAAATGTAGAGCTTTCTTAATGAGTGCAAATTACCAAAATTAAATCAAGATTAAATTAAAGACATAAACAGACCTATAACCCCAAAGGAAATTGAAGCTGTCATTAAATACTCTGAAGTAAAAAAAGCCCAATTCCAGATGACTACAGTGCAGAATTCTAACAGATATTCAAAGAAGAACTAATGCCATACTCCTCAAAGTGTTCCAAACAGTAGAAACTGAAGGAATATTGCCAAACTCTTTTTATGAAACCACAATAGCTCTAACAGCCAAGCTTCTAAAAGATGCAACCAAGAAAGACTATTACAGACCAAATTCCTTTATGAATATTGATGCAAAAATTCTCAACAAAATACTGGCAAACTGTATACATCATATAAAAATACCATCCATCATGATCAAGTAGGCTTCATCCCAGATATGCAGGGATGGATCAACATGCAAAAAACCATAAATGTCATTCATTATATAAACAACCTGAAGGAAAACAAAGCACATGATTATATTCCTAGATGTTGAAAAAGCCTTTGACAAAATTCAAAACTCCTTTATGATAAAAATCCTGGAGATATCAGGAATAAAGGGAAAATAGCTAAATATAATAAAGGCGATTTACAAAAAGCCAACAGCCAACATCAAAATGAATGGAGAAAAACTCAAAGCAATCACACTAAAATTAGGAACTAGACAATGCTTTCCTGTCTCCCCTTATCTATTCAATATAGTGCCTGAAGTTTTAGCTAAAGCAACAAGAGTACAAAAGGAGATTAAGGGGATACAAATTGTAAAAGAAGAAGTGAAACTATCTCTATTTGCATATGATATGATTGTATACATACGTGACCCACAAAGTTCTTACAGGGAACTTTTACAGCGGAAAAATACCTTCAGCAATATAGCAGGAACAAGATTAACTCAAAGAAATCAATAGCCCTACTATACACTAAAGATAAATGGGCTGAAAAAGAAATAAGGGAAACTTTGCCCTTTATAATAGATTCAAATAGCATTAAATGCCTTGGAGTAACTATAACCAAAGTAGTAACAGATTTGACAAATTTTAAAATTACTGAAGAAAGAAATTGAAGAGGATATCAGAAAATGGAAAACTCTCCCATGTTCCTGGATGACAAGGATCAACTTTTTCGATCTACAGATTCAATGTACTTCCAATCAAAATCCCAACACATTTCTTTACAGACCTGGAAAGAATAATACTCAGTTTCATTTGGAATAACAGGAAATTCAGAACTGCCAAAACAATTTTGATGAACAAAAGAACCTCAGGAGGCATCATCATCCCTGACTTCAAATTATATCAAAGAGTTACAGTAATAAAAACAGCCTGATACTGGCATAAAAGCAGACTTGTGGATCAATGGAATTGAATTGAAAATGCTGACATTAACTCAAAAACCTATGAACAACTGATCTTCGACAAAGAGCCCCAAAATTTTCAATGGAAAAAAGATAATATATTCAAAAAATTGTGCTGCCATACCTGGATGGCAGTATGTATAAAAATGCATACAGATCCAGGCCTATTACTCTGCACAATTCTCAAATCCAAATGGATCAAAGACCCCAACGTAAACCCAGCCACACTGAACCTGATAGGAAAGAAAATGGGAACTACCTTCCAACGAATTGACACAGTTGAACACTTCCTAAATAGAAAACCAATAGCACAGACACTAAGAAGAACAATCAATAAGTGGGACCTCCTGAAACTAAGAAGCTTCTGTAATGCCAAGGACACAGTCAATAAGACAAATCAATGGCCTAGAGAATGGGAAAAGACTTTTACCAACTCTGCAAGTGACAGAGGATTGATCTCTAAAATATATAGAGAACTAAGAAACCAGAGCTGAATACCCTAAATAATCAAATTTAAAAATGTGGTCCAGAACTAAAAAAGGGAATTCTCAGTAGAAGAATTACAAATGGCTAAAAGGCACTTGAACAAGTGGTCAGCATCTTAAGTCTTCAGAAAAATGCAAAACAAAGCAACCTTGAGATACTACCTTATACCTGTGAGAATGGCTAAGATAAAAGACACAGATGACAGCCTATGCTGGAGAGGTTGTGGAGCAAGGGAAACACTCCTCCATTGTTGGTGGGAGTATAAGCTTTTTCTGCCACTCTGGAATGCAGTATGGCATTTTCTCAGAAAATTGGAAATCAATCTCCCCAAGGATCCAGCAAAACCACTACTAAGCATATACTCTAAAGATGCACTTTCACACTCCAAAGGCATTAGCTCAACTATGTTTATAACAGCATTATTCATAATAGTAAGAACCTGGAAACAACCTAGATGCCCCTCAACTAAAGAATGAATTAATAAACTGTGATACATCTATACATTGGAGTACTCCCCAGCAGAAAAAATAAATGACATGCTAAAATTTGCAGACAAATGGACAGATTTGGAGAATATCCTCCTAAGAGTGGTATCAAAAACCCAGAAAGATAAGCAGGGGATGTAGTCACACATTAGTGGACTCTAAACAAAAAGCGAAGCATTCCCAAATTACAAATTACAACCACTAAACAGCTTGGGATCTGAGGCACCTTGGACTGGCACCTTGGATCAAACTCACTCCAGAGGAACACCTGATCCAGTCTTGATGTTGGGATGAGGAAAACAGATTTGTATGGAATGCATGCTGCACTATATCACTTTGGGACCTTGAAACCTCCTGCCCTTGATGGGGAGAAGATAAGGAGAAAAAGAGTGACTTGGAAGGGTGGGAGGGGGAAGGGAGTTTGAACAAGGATTTACTAGGATAAAAAATGAGACTTTTTACTGATAAAAGAAAGAATTAAAAAAAGAAGCATACTAAGTTTTCCTTCTCTTAGACAAATGAAACAAACCCAATATATTTTAGTAAAATAGTAAATTAATTTGTATTGACAAAACAGTAATAAAGAAGATATTATACCTTTCTGTAGCTTTTACGTTATGTATGTATACCATTTTAACTAAAACCTATATATTTTCATTTAACTAAAACCTATATATTTCAATATTGTGTTATATATTAAAGAAAACTGTGGAAAAGAAACACAAACTTTTTTCCCCATGAGATGAGAATAGAAGGGCAAATATTTATTTATCTTTTCTTTATAGTCTCTGATCTCTGATAGGTGAGAAGAAAGCAACTTTTTTGTTCTTTGAGATGTCGATTAAAGCCAAAACCCAGCAGTAATTGAAAAACAGTTCCATGAAAATATTATTTGTTAATAGAATATTGTCACTGACACTAAAACCCAGGCATCCCATTTTCTAAGTAAGAATGTTATCAGGGAGCCATGTCCTCAACCCCTTCATCAATATTACCCTTGGAGATTATACCTTTGGTCATAAAATGTTAATTTAAATGACAATTTTTAAACTAATATTTTAAATGTACTCGATTTACTTTTAAAAAGTTCCTGAATCCCAGCCCCCCGGAAAAGTTGAGTTCTGAGACCGGGTTCTGTCTGTGGTTCATGTCTACATGCACTCCTTAGCAGACAGGAATAGTCTTTGGCTATGAGATGCTCCTCCAGCTGCTACTAAAACAAAGGAACTAGCATGGCCACCCTGCTTCAAACTGCATCCGCAAAGGACTAAAGATTTTGATATCTAGACTCAGACTTGGCCTAGAAGTGAGGTGAGGTCAGCAGACCCCCAGAAAAGTCGAGTTCCGGGACCAGGATCTGGCTGTGGTGCCTGTCTACACACACTCCTTAGCAGACAGGAATAGTCTTTGGCTGTGAGGGGCTCCTCCAGCTACTAGTAAAACAAGGGAACATACACAGCCACCCCGTCTCCAACTGCATCAGTAGAGAAGGACACAGGACTTGAAATTCAAACCCCCTCCAAAAGTAGAGTAAGAGACAGAAAGGACCCCTTGCTCAGAGGCCACAGGAGACACACAAGTCCTCTTGCCACAACTGAACAGGAACCACCTACTTGTTAACCACTGAAGCCATGGGCAGCCAATAGTGCAAAAATACATATAATAATGTAAAGAACAACAAGGTAACTCCAGAAGAAAGTAGTGGTTCTACAACTACAAGACATGAATAGAGCAATGAAGAGGAAGCAGAAGGAAGCAACACCAAAAATACATTTATGAAGATCATTGAAGCCCTCAAAGAATATATGAAAAATTCCCTTAAAAAATAGAAGAAAATACAACCAAAAAATAGGAAGAGATGAACAAATCCTTGAAAGAAAACCAAGAAAGGTAAAACAAAAAATGAAAGAAACATACCAGGAAATAAAAACTGAAATAGAGACAATAAAAAGGCACAAAATGAGACAAAGATGGAAATAGAAAACCTGAAGAAAAAAAGCTGGAACTACAAGTACAAGCATAATCAAACAGAATTCAAGAGATGGAAGATAGAATCTCTGAAGTAGAAGACTCAGTAGCTGAAATAGATATATCAGTCAAAGAAAATACTAAAACGAAAAAAGCTCTAACACAAAATGTTCAGGAAATCTGGGATACCATGAAAAGACCTAACCTGAGAATAATTGGATTACAAGAGGGAGAAGAATACCACCTCAATGGAACAGATAATATATTCAATAAAATCATAGAAGAAAACTTTCCTAACTTGAAGAAGGAAATGCCTATAAAGATACAAGAAGTTTATAGAACACCAAATAGATATGACCCCAAAAAAGTCAGCACACCACATAATAAAGACACAAAACATACAGAACAAAGAAAAACTTTTAAGAGCTGCAAAAGAAAAGGGTCAATTTACGCATAAAGGCAGACCCATCAGAATAACACCTGACAATTCAATGGAAAAGATGAAAGCTAGAAGGGCTTGGTCAGAAGTTATACAGACACTAAAAGAACATGGCTGCTGAACTAGAATGCTATACCCTGAAAAATTGTCATTCACTATAGATGGAGTAAACAACATATTTCATAACAAAGTCAGACTGAAACAATACCTATCTACCAATCCAGCACTACAGAAAACATTAGAGGGGAAACTCTGACCTAAGGACGCCAGATACACTCATGAAACCACAAAGAATCGATAATACCACAGAATAACCCAAAGAAAGGAAATACAAACAAGTTACCACCAAAAATAGCAGGAAATATCAATCAGTGGTCACTAATATCCCTTAATATCAATGGACTCAACACACCTATAGAAAGACACACACTAACATGATGAATACAACAACAAAAGCCATCCTTGTGTTGCCTAAAATAAACACACCTCAAACAGAAAGACAGACACAGGCTCACAGTAAAGGTTTGGGAAAAGATTTTCCAGTCAAATGGTCCTAACAAACAAGCTTGGATGCCATCCTTATATCTAAGAAAGAGGACTTTAACCTAAAAGCAATTAAAAGGGACCAAGTTTGTCATTACTTATTCATCACAGGAAATATTGGTCAAGAGGAGATTTCAATACTGAATATTTATGCCCCTAATATAAGGACACTTACCTATGTAAAAGAAACATTGCTAAAGCTCAATTCCCACATCATTTCTCAAACCCTAATAGTGGGAGACTTCTATACCCCACTTTCACCCCTGGATAGTTCAACCAGACATTGACTCATTAGAGTAATAAGGAGTCAAAGAGAAGTTATGATGTAAATGGATTTAATAGATATCTACAGCAGCTTCCCCCCAAATTCAAAAGAATATACATATTTCTCAGCTCCTCATGGAACTTTCTCCAAAATTGACCACATAATTGGTCATAAAGCAAATATCAACAGATACAAAAAAATGAAAAGAAAATCCCTATATCATATCAGATCATCAGGGCCTAAAGTCAGAGTTCAACAACATCAAAAATCAAAGAAAGCCTTCCATCTCATGGAAACTAAACATCACTCAGCTGAAACACATCTGGGTCCAGGAAGAAATTAAGAAAGAAAACAAAGTCTTCCTAGAATTTAATGAAAATGAATCCACAACGTACCCAAACTTGTGGGACAAAATGAAAGCAGTCGTAAGAGGTAAATGCTACATGCCTATATGAAAAACCTAGAGAAATCCCACACTAGAGAACTAACATCTCATCTGAAAGCCTTAGAAAAATTAGGAGCAAACTCACCTAGAAGGATTAGACGTCAGGATATAATCAAACTAAAAGCTGAAATCAATAAAATTGAAACAAAAAGAACAATACAAAGAATCAATGAATCAAAGATTCCTTTTTTTGAGAAAGTCACCAAGATAGATAAGCCTTTATCCAAACTAATCCAAAAGCAGAGAGTGTCCAAATCAACAAAATCAGAAATGAAAAGGGGGACATAACAACAGACCCCCAGGAAATCCAGAGAATTATTAGGTCATACTTCAAAAATCTATATTCCACAAAAACACGAAAACCTAGAAGAAATGGACAGTTTTCTGGACAGGTAACAATTACCAAAATTAAATGAAGACCAGATTAATTATCTAAAGAGGCCTATAACCCTAAAGGAAATGGAAGCTGTCATTAAAAGCCTCCCCAAATATAAAAGTGCAGGTCCAGGTGGTTTTGATGACTAATTCTACTAGACATTCAAAGAAGAATTACTGTCATTGCTCCTCAAACTATTTCACACAGAAGAAACTGAAGGAATATTGTCAAATTCCTTTTATGAGGCCACAATTACCCTAATACCCAAGCCACAAGACACAACAAAGAAGGAGAATTACAGACCAATTTCCTTCACGAATATTGATGCTAAAATTCTCAACAAAATTTTGGCAAACCATATACAACAATATATAAAAAATATCATCCACCACGACCAAGTAGGCTTCATCCCAGAAATGCAGGGTTGGTTTAACATACGAAAATTCATAAACGTTATCCATCATTTAAAAAACTAAAGGAACAAAACCACATGATCATATCATTAGATGCTGAATAAGTCTTTGGCAACATCCAACATGCCTTTATGATAAACGCTCTGGAGGGATCAGCAATATGGGAACATCTCAATGTATTAAAGGCGATCCATAAGAAGCCGAAAGCCAGCATCAAACTTAATGGAGAAAAACTCAAAGCAATCCCACTAAAATCAGGAGCTAGACAAGGATGTTCTCTCTCCCAATATCTATTCAATATATTTCTCAGAGATTTAGCTAAAGCAATAAGAGAATGAAAAGAGATTAAGGGGATATAAATTGGAAAACAAGAAGTGAAATTATCTCTATTTGCAGATGATATGATTGTATACATAAATGACCCACAAAATTGTACCAGGAAACACCTTCAGCAATGTAGCAGGATACAAGATAAACTCAAAGAAATCAGTAGCCCTTCTATACACTAAAGATGGAAGAGCTGAAAAAGAAATAAGGGAAACATTACCCTTCATAATAGCTGCAAATAGTATTAAATACCTTGGAGTAACTAGAACCAAAGAAGTAACAGATCTATTTGACAAGAATTTTGGATCACTGAAGAAACAAATTGAAGAGGATATCAGAAAATGGAAAGCTCTCCCATGTTCCTGGATAGGTAGGATCAACATAGTAAAAATGGCAATTACACCAAAGGCAATCTACCGATTCAATGCACTGCCCATCAAAATCCCAACACAACATTTTTCATACCTTGAAAGAACAATACTCAATTTCATTTGTAATAACAGGAAGCCAGGATTGCCAAAATAATTTTACTCAACAAAAGAACCTCAGGAGGCATCACCATCTCTGACTTCAAGTTATACTGTTGAGCTACAGTAATAAAAACAGCCTAGTGCTGGCATAAGAACAGACTTATGGATCAATGAAACAGAACTCAGGATCCAGACATTTACCCAAAAACCTATGAAAACATGATCCTCGACAAAGAGGCCCAAAATATTCAATGCTAAAAGATAGCATATTTAACAAATGGTGTTGGCATAGCTGGATGGTAGTGTGTAGAAAAATGCAAATAGTTTCAAGCCTGTCACCCTGCACTAAACTCAAGTTCAAGTGGATCAAAGACCTCAACATAAACCCAGCCCCTTTGAACTTGATAGAAAAGAAAGCGGGAAATACACTTCTACGAATTTGCACAGGTGACCACTTCCTAAATATAACACCAGTGTCACAGACACTAAGGCCAGCAATCAATAAGTGGGATCTCTTGAAGCTGAGAAGCTTCTGTAAAGCCAAGGACACTGTCAATAGGACTAATTGACAGCCTGTATAATGGGAAAAGGAGTATTTGTTGAATGTTTTAATGAATAAAAACATGAATTCATTTTTTGTGGTAAATCTAATAGTGACAGTGAGTGATTCCTTCTTTAATCAGTTCATTGAAATTCATGTAGTTTCTCTAATAAGGAAATCAGGGCTGAAAGTTTCTGCCATGAAGACTGAGAATGTGTATGATGGCTTTCAGAGTCCTGATTAAATTTCCATGATGTTTAGCTCTCTGTTTTAATTAAGATGCCTACAAGTTGAAGACAGGTGAATTCATTGATATGTCACATTTGACCATTAACGAATCCATTGCAAAGTTATCAGAAGACTAGTTATGGAAACATGAGAGTGTTATTGTAACTTGTTTTCTATGGCCATGGTAAACACTGCATCCAAAATCAAGGGAAGAAAGGGTTTATTTGGTATACTTCCTAAATACAGTTCATTACTATGATAATTCAGGGAGGGAAATCAAGCAGGAGCAGAGGGGGGGGATCATTGAGGAATGTTTCTTACTGGCTTTCTTCCCCAACAATGGTTCAACCTGTCTTTTTGTACAACCATTAACCATTTTCTCAGGTGTGACGTCACCCATAGAGAGCTAAGCTCTTCTTATAACAATCTTTAATCAAAAAAATTCCCCCATAGATTTATCCATAGAATGAATGTAATTTTTCTCCCACTTTATCAGGTGATCATAGTTTGTGTCAAGTTGACAGAAATTAATCAATACATGTCAGAAAACAATAAACACCTAGTATTTGAGAAAAATCATACACAATCAAACCTTAGTTATATCTGAAACATGTTTTGTTCTGATAATATAGTCTCCACGATTTCATAAGACTAGAAAAGGGAGCAAGGTTATTATACCTCAAAGTCCTAGGAGAAGAGCATCAAATAAATCTACTATGCCAAATTTACTTTTTATTATTTACATAATTTTTGTTGTCAAAAATTATAACCCCTACAGTCTACCTAGATATCTCATAGAGAATAAAAAACATGGGCATAACACAAAGAATGGAATGTGTGGAAGAAGAAATCAGTGCTGAAGCTCATCCATAGGGTCATTTAGTGCCACTAATATTTGTTCATGCATTTGAGAATATTCTTTTAGCATGTGTATGTGTGTGTATCTGCATGTCTTTATATCTGTGTGTATGTCTGTATGTATGACTGAAAATAAGGTTAGTTGTGCTCTTGGTATGTAGTATTTAACTTATAGGTGTTTATCTTGTTACTCCACAGGATTTAACAGGTAGAAACACTTGAAGGCTTCTGAGTTTCTAAGCCTCCTACAACCAAAATAACTCTTAGAATCTGCAATGCACAGAAAGACTTAGGATATTGCTAGAATGTTCTTTTCCCACATAAGTATTTGAAATTTGATCTTAAAAACAAAGAACAGGGAAACAGCATCAAAAGCCAACACACAGATTAATATTATAAAGTGAATGTTTATAATAGAATAAAGCTTAAATCTTTGAATGGGTATTTAGAAAACTCTAACTTTAATAAAAGAATTTCCAGCTGTGACAGTGGTCAGAAATTCTAGACATGTTTGCTATAAAAAGTACTAAGAATAATTTATTATGTATATGTATAATTGAGCAGTATAAAATATTTTGTAAGTTGATTCATTTCTATAATTTACATTAAAATATATAAATGAATTTCCAGTCACAAATATACTAATCACAATAGGTAAATGTTTATAAAATATACATTTTACATTTTATTATATCAAAATAACGTGTGTTATACTTAGTTTGTATGTAGAAAGATAGGCTATTATACACTATTTCTAAATTTTATTATAAATGTCATACTATCATTATTTTCATTTGCTATCTCAAAAGTTTATGTAGAAAAAATGCATGGAAATGCAAACAATCAATAATTAGGATTTTGTTTTTCTTAAATGTGTTAAATGCTTCTTGAACCTCATTTTTATTTTTCTCTTGCTTGGAAGGTGTATACTGTAAAACAAACATCATAAGTTAACTTCTATATGGGGTGAAGCTTTTTTTTATAATATCTGGGAGAGGTTATGAGTACATAGAAAGAGGATACTGGAGAGGACTGAAAATTCTACCTATACTCTTGAAAAATTATTCATGTGCGGTTGGGACTATATACACCTCAGTTTGAAAATAAACTAGGCTCAACTGTGTAGAAAAACCTAATAGAATACATTATAATATAAGATTTTAAAGGTATTTATCATTGTTTCTGGTTTAATTCCATGATCTTTAAAATGAGCACAGCACCTACATTAGGTTTTCATATAAATTAGTAATATGTATCAATATAAAAACTTACAAACACATGAGAAAACATCTGTCATTCTGAGACTAACATAAATCACTTAAAATGCTTATCTGCAATAGAATAGATTTTTCTGCAGATGGCTTTGTTCTTTTAATAGATTTAAAACATTTTATTGTGAATATACAGTCTCTATTTTCTTTATGTATTCTTGTGTGTTGGACACCTAGGCTGAACTTAAAATCTTTGTTGTAGGAATTGGAAACCCTGAGGTTTTGGAGCTGAGGATTAAAATTACTATAAGGATCCTTTAGATTTCTAGGCAGTAACAAATAGTACAAAGCTTTTGGCAAATGTATTTTATTTTATCTCAACCTGACAGCTTCACATTATAAGAGATGTACCTGGCCAAAGTTGTCCTTCCACAGTTTCTGATCTCTGTCTTAACTAAAGACTAACATAAGAAAGATAGGGTTAATATTTGAAGTTCTCATATGCTGAGTTAAAAGATTAGTATCTTTGGTGCCTTTTAGAGAGAAGGGAATTTGACATTTGAAAAACTACAAAGTTGGTATCATTAAATTGATCTCAAAATGAGTGTAATTGAATTTTAAATTATATGGCATAATTAAATTATTTTAAAAAACCATATTTTGCTAACCCCACTCTTTTATTTCTAAGCTCCAAAAATAGATAAAAAGAGGTCAAGTGTATCATAATTTTATAGGTGAAACTAATTCATATTATTATTATTATTTTAGGTTTCCAATATAGATGTAACTTGATAAGTTTTAAATAATAGGGCATCCTTGATCAGGCAGAAAAGCCTCAGCACATTTTTGAAAGCATTATCATAATTATGCCTCCTCAATATGCCTATATAAGGGATTAAGAAAGATGGAGTGAGGAGAAAAATCAAATCTTCTAGTTTTCTGTAGGCAAACTTATAATTCAGTGAAATTTTGAAGCATAATTGAAAGAGGAACCAAAGCTTCAGCAACACTGAGTACATTGTTGCCTAGTAAAAGAGGATTTAGTGTGTTATTTCAGGATCTAATACAGATGTTTCTAACTACCAATCAGTACTAGAGAAACTACTTTTGCAGTTTTTCTGCAGGTATGATCCAGAGATATTCAGAGTGAATAGTAAAGACTGCTAAAAATTCTCAGCACGGTAATGAAAGTAAATAACCTGGGAACACATGATTTTGCAATCCTTCCTGAGAAGCAGTTAATGTATTATAATTGCAATAAAATACTTCTTTGTAATAATGCTAAGGGAATGCTACAAAAGTGAATCTCTTGTTTCTCTTTGATATTCTTTGATTTCACTATCACTGTTCCTTAAAGGGGTACTAGAAGATCCCTCTTTTAGATATCTATCCATTCTGTCCTTCCTAGGATGATTGTGCAGTTAGAGCTCTCCACTCACTAAACAAATTTTCTGACTACCTAAAGTATTCAGAAAGTCTGTTCTTAGGGCCTGAATTGGCATTTGTGTTTCTAACAGAGGAAGGTCACATAATTCTCTGGAACTCTTTATGAACCCTTTCTTTTAGATCAGTTTTACACATCTCACTACCAAATTCTCTGTTCCAGAAAACTCGTGGTTGTAGTAGAAGAAAAATACAGAGTCAGGATTGTATGTTGTCACTGCATATAATGATAATGCTGATTTGTTTACTATTATTGAGAAAATGTACTAATGTACATATAAAAGATAAACAACAGAAGTATATTTGATATTGAACTTTTAGAAAATATTCCTTTGTTTTTGGTTGTGAGCCTAGCCTTTAATGGCTGAGCCATCTCTCCTAAGTGATGGAGAGAAGAGTGAGTGACTGGGAGGGGTGGGAAAGGGAAGGGAGTCTGAACAATGGGATACATGGACAAAAAAATTTGACTTTATTCATAATAATAAAAAAGAAAACATTCCTATTGCATACTGCAACTATATCTAACAATAGGAATAACATAAAGAACTTCCATGTGCATATTATACATCCCCAATAAATTATTAATCCATAGTCAAAATTGTCCTATGCATGTTCTTATCTTCCCATTATTACTATTAGATTTTCTTAAAAATCTTCAATACATTCTTCAGTTGAGGGACATCTAGGTTGTTTCCAGGTTCTTGCTATTACAAATAATGCTGCTATGAACATAGTTGAGCTAATACCTTTGGAGTGTGAAAGTGCCTCTTTAGGGTATATACCCAGAAGCGGTATTGCTGGGTCCTTGGGGAGATTGATTCTCAATTTTCTGAGAAACCTCCATATTGTATTCCAAAGTGGCTGAACAAGCTTACACTCCCACCAACAATGGAGGAGTGTTCCCCTTGCTCCGCATCCTCTCCAGCATAAGCTGTCATCTGTACCTTTTATCTTAGCCAATCTAACAGGTGTTAGGTGGTATCTCAAAG
>PVIH01020802.1:0-31391 GCA_004025045.1 Sigmodon hispidus
TAGATATTAAATTGTACTTTGTAGTTGTTGTTTGTTAGCAGTAGTTTGACCTCACTTATGTTAGTACCTTTCTCTTTCCCAGACACTGTCTTATGATGATCCCTATAGTATGTAGTTTTATACCTAGTTTAGAACCTTCCTATTTAGACAAAACGGGGAGATGTAGCGGGAAATCAGGAACTATATATGTGAACGATCACATCATAGGACTGGAGACGAGTGGGGCGTGGTTAACTGAAAAGGATTCTGGAAGTAGACCTTCGAGGGAGAGGACCAGGACAGAAAGTCATCATTCTCTCACGAGAGTTCCCCGACCGGGTGCGCAGTCCAGCTCAGCTGCCCGGGAGTTTGGACGTACGGCGTGGGGATGAAGAATTTTCCTTAGAAAGGCTCCGGCGTGCTGCAACCTCTTCCTGTAATCTTCTCTTAAAACCGGCTCTGTTTTGTAAGCGAATTTCACAAAATAAACCCCATTTAAAACATATCTCAGGGTGAGTTTTTACCCCGATAACATCCCCTGCTTATTTTACTGATACCTTGTTTGGGAGGATATACTCCAAATCCATTCATTTGCCTCCAAATTTTAAGATACCAGTTTTTTCTTAGTGCTGAGTAGTTCTCCATTGAGTAGACATAACACAGTTTGTTAATCCATTCTTCAGTTGAGGGGGACATAGGTTGTTTCTAGGTTCATGCTATTACAAATAATGCTGCTATGAACATAATTGAGCTAATGTTTTAAGGTGTGAATGTGTGTCTTTAGGGTATATGCACAGTAGCGGTATTGCTGTATCCTTGGGAAGAGTGCTTCCCAGTTTTCTGAGAAGCTGTCATACTACCTTCCAGAGTGGCTGAACAAGCTTACACTCCCACCAACAATGGAGGAGTGTCACCCTTGCTCTGCTTCCTCTCCAGTACAGGTTGTCATCTGTGATTTGAATCTTAGCCATTTGGACAGGTTTAAGGTGGTATCTCAAACTTGTTTTAATTTGCATTTCTCTGATAGCTAAAGATGTTGAGCACATTTTCAATTGCCTTTAAGCCATTTATAATTCTGCAAAGAATTTTCTTTTTATTTCTGAACCCCATTTTTTAATTAAGTCATTTATGGCTTTGGGCTCTAGATTTTTGTGTTCTCAGTGTATTTTAGAGATCAGTCCTCTGTCACTTGCAGGGTTGGTGAAAATCTTTAACGATTCTGTAGGCTGTCGTTTTGTCTTATCCACTGTGTCCTTAGCTTTACAGAAGCTTCTCAGTTTCAAGAGGTCACAATCGTTGATTGTTGTTCTTAGTATCTGTGCTATTGGTATCATATTTAGAAAGTGGTCACCTGTGCCAATGCATTGGAGTGCATTGGAGGGTGTTTTCAATTTTCTCTTTTGTGATTTTCAGTGTAGCTGGATTTATGTTGAGGTCTTTGATCCACTTGCATTTGAGTTTTGTGCAGGGTGATAGGTTTGGATCTATTTGCATTTTTTCAACACACTACCATCCAGTTATGCCAATACCATTTGTTGAATATACTATCTTTTTTCCATTGAGTATTTTTACTCTCTTTATCAAAAAACAGGTGTTCATGAGTGTGTGAATTATCGTCAGGATCTTCAATTTATTTCACTGATCAACAAGTCTGTTTTTATGCCAGTACCAGGCTGTTTTTATTAATGTAGCTCTATATTTTAACTTCAAGTTGGGGATAGTGATGTCTCCTGAGGTTTTTTGTTGTTGTTGTTGTTGAGCAAAATTATTTAGGCAATCCTGACTTTTCTGTTATTCCAAATAAAATTGAGTATTGTTCTTTCAGGGTATTTAGATAATTGTGTTGGAATTTTGATGTGAATTGCATTGAATCTGTAAATTTATTTTGTTTCTTGTGGACATACATTTATTTGGCCAGTGTCAGCTTTTGCCACATCTCCTGCTTAGCCCAGAAGGTAGTGACCTTCTGTTTGAATTATTCCTAACATTGACATTATTCCTAAAGTACCTTCTACACAATTCCTTTTTATATGGCCTGGTTTATCACAATTAAAGCACGCTATGCTTTTGTTCCTCACCCTAATGTTGACAATGGCTTGTCCTACCTTATTCTTTTAATTGCAGTGAAGAGATTCAACATTGTCTGCATATAAATTCATTACTTCATGGGTGCAGATCTGATCTTTAGTGGCATAAGCATTCTTGTACAATCCAGTTTAGCATGGTCAACAGTCAAAAATGTAATAATTGCTTCTTAACTTCTGGATCTAATACTGTTCAATGTACAGCTTTGGTTAGACTCTGTAGAAAGTCAGTATTAGTTTTCTTTAATTCTTTTCTGACCTTGATATGAGATTCAGTTTTTTGTCCTGGGTCTAAAATCTTTTCCCATGTATTCAATAGAGCAGTATGGCACAGCATGAAGATATTTTCACTGTACATATTCTGAACCTTTACATCAGCAAATGAGTCTTCACCAAGGATTTAGTCTTGAGAAATGCAAAAGCCCTTACTTTCTCCTGAAGCTCTATGGCCCTAGCCTCTCTCCCAAGCCAATTTCTCCATTGTAAATGTTGGCTATAGTCCAATTCAGCAGCTACTATCTACAGCCAATCTGTAGAAGTTATTCTATTTTGTTTTGTTGACCATGCATTTAGAATTTCTTTTAAATAAGTGAAGTGGATGCTATGAAGTAATATGTCTTCCTTAATATTCTTTATGTCTTCTACATGGATTGGCTCATAATTATACTTCAGAAATTCTGGGGGCTTCTCATATGTGTTCTTTGTCTGAATAATAACTGGAAATAATGTCAGCAGAGAAGGAGGTATCCCTTTCATGTTCACCACCTTAGGCAGAACATCTTCATTACCATAATATCTCATAGAAGGTTATCCTGAATTGTTCTGTGTAGATCTTAATATTCTTCACCACTACTGCAACATATTCCTCTCATTCTTGAAGCTTGGAGAACATATTTTTTTTTTAGGATGTGATTTTTTTGAATAGCCAATATTTTTAATGATCTCATAGAATCAACAATTTTCCTATTTTCATCATTAATATAATTAATAATTTCTTATTCTTATCATTAACATAAAGTCTGCACTTCTCTTGTATATTTTTAATATTTATATCTGAGAAGAAAGTACTAGCTGAAAGTTTGTCATAACTAATTTTCAGAAAATAAACCTTGCCTGCCAATTTATTGGTTGTAGTTTTTATATTACACACTTTAGATAGCAATTGCTCATTCCTAGATTTTAAATCATCCATAAATTGCCCATTCCTGGATTCCAAATCTCTCATAAATTACTTATTCCTAAACTAAAATTTATCCATCAAATCCTCATTCTTAGATTATAAATCTTTCACTATGTTAATTATCATCTCATATTTAGAATAGGTATCTGGCCAGTTTTTTTTTAAAAAAAATACAAAATATAGAATCAAGACAAAAAGTGCCAGGACTGAGAGGTCAAAGTCCTCAAAATATACTCATACAAGAAATTTTCAATCATATCAGTAAAATATTCTTGAAGTGTTGAGAAGTGGAATTGTCAGCCATTGCGTGCGTGTGTGTGTGTGTGTGTGTGTGTGTGTGTGTGTGTGTGTGTGTAGGTGGGGGAATGCTAAGTATTTTATTATCTCAAACCAGATGTAATGGTGAAGTTTTTCCAGCAGGTGTCAGAGTTGCATTAAATGTCTCCATGCACAAGAGAGTAGGCGGGGCTAGGCAATATGGCCACTCAACAAAACAAACTGAATAACTTTACCAAAGTAATTTCTCACAAAATTAGAACAAAATCACTGAAACTGCATTAAAAGGGCAATGATGTCCTGGTGTCTCAAGGGGTTCTGGCCATGCCCCATTTAGGCTTCTGGCACTCCAGAGACAAACCTCCAAGCTATGCTAGGTAACACCTGAATCCCACTATACTCCACCCTAACCCTTCCTGTACATCTTCTCCATCTATATATCTGGCTGTTCTATGGCTAGTTCTGATCAGCTTATCACTGGCTCCACACTGTGATTCAAGGTTAACTTTACTAACACAGTCTTGGAATGTCATAGCGTGATTAAATATTGCATAACTTTTTCCCTTTCCCATCTAAATAAAAAATAAGGTGTTAACTCTAACACAATAAAACTATGTACATTAAGAACAATTATCAAGTAAGTATTACATATTCAATATCCAGTGCATTTGTATCTGATAAATTAGGTAAAAAATACTATTTTATTAGCATTTGAAGCATATTACAAAGGATAGATTTGTTAAAATCATTCATTGAATTTAGGTTTAATTTTGCTATCTGAAAACTCACCAGTTTTTTTTTTCAGAATCATCAATTTATCAAAACAATTTATAAAGTATGCCCTTATGATTTTCTGGAATTTCATTCATATTCAATATAAGGTTTGCTTCTCAATTTCTAGTTTTATTGAAGTAGGTCTTCCCTTCCCTTTTTTGTTATAATTTGTTTAAGAATTTTCCAATTTTGTTTAATTCTTAAAAAATAAATTAATCAATAAATTAATAAAAAAGAAAACAAAAACAAAAAATAATAGACACTGAAGAAATTCAAGAAAATAATTTTTAGGTCATTCTTTTACTCAACTATATTAATAGCAGCATTATTGTTTATAGCAAGAAACCTGAAACAACCTAGATGCTTATCTACTGAAGAATGGATTAACAAATTGTGGTACATCTACACAATGGAGTACTACTCAGCAGTAAGTCCCATTAGTGGACTTTAAACAAAAAGCAAAGCACACCAAAGCTGAAAAACACAATCACTGAACATCTTGGTGTCTGAAGCACCTTGGACTGGCACCTTGGAGGCTACTCCCTTCAGAGGAACACCTGACCCAGTCTTGATGTTTGAATGAGAAAAGCGGATCTGTCAGGAGTGGGTGCTGAACTAAGCTACCTTGGTATCTCCTGCCCTTTCTAGGGAGGAGATGAGGAGAACGGGAGAAGAGGGAGTGACTTGGAGGGATCAAGAGGGGGAAAGGAGTTTGAACAAGGAGATACATGGATGAAAAATGAGACTTTATTCAAAAACAAAAAAAAGAAAACAAACTTTTAAATAATAGAAATTTAATTACCAATAAAGGCTTACAACAACAACAATAAAAACAAGCAAAATACAATAAATAAAAACAAAAACAAACTAACAAAAACTTAAGGCAAGTGCTATTAAACAATTTTGCCAGACTTTTAAAAGAGGGATAAGGCCAACATACTTCTATTATTCTACAAAATAGCTAAAAAAGAGTGGTGATATATTGTGTATCTTATAAAATTTGCCTGAAGTTCAGCTTTCAGAGGGAGTCATAGAGTTAGCCATAGAGTTCTGCGAGTGATCTTTAATCCTAGTAATGTGGAGGTAGAGGTACACATCTGCATCTCCGTGAGCTCAAGATCATACAAGGGCATCCAGTGGTAGCATAAACTTTTCATTCCAGCACTAGGAAAGTTTAACCAGAAAGTGATATAACTGGATAGAAAAGGAAATAAGGCTAGAGTTCAGGCCTTACCTGCGACCATCCTCAGCTGAGAACTGAGAGGTAGTCAATATGAGGATTCTTGAGGAGTTGGATAGCTAATAAGGGACTGTTCCTCTGTCTCTAAATTTTAATTTTCAAACCAATTAAATTTTGTGCAATAAGTAGAAACATTTCCAGATTAAAATTATGAGGCCATACTAACTCTGATTCACAAACCACACAAAGGTTGAACAGGAAAAAAAATTACAAACAAATTTTACTCATGAACATAGATACAAAAGTATTTAATAAAGTATTTCCAAACTAAGTTCAGGAACATATCAAGAATTTTATTGACCATAAAAATGTTGAATTAATTCAAGGATGCAGGAATGGATCATTATGCAATAATCATTATATACAAAACACCATGTAAAAATTCTAAAGGAAAAGAACCACATGACTATATCATTAGATGCTAAAAATTCTGTTAAAAATTCTAACAATTATTCATGCCAAAGTTGTAGAGTGAATATGAATATAAGGGATATACCTAAGGGAAATAAATGAAATTTACAACATGACAATGCCTTCTAAAGCCTGCATAAAATAGAAGGTGCGTAGCATTACTGAAACTTGATAAGCCATGACTTGCTGCTTAAAATAAATGAACTGTCATTTTATAAACAGATGGAAGAAAAAATGGTTTGAGAAAGAATGGTGAGTGTGGGAGGAGGGACTAAGATGGGAGGAAAGCAAGAAGAGAATCTGTGATTGGACTGGAATCAATTAATGAATTAATTAATTACTAAAAAGACATACATCAAATCAAAAAGGGAAGAAACTCAAAGTAATTCCACTAAAACCAAAAATAATAAAAGGATATTCACTCTCTCCATATGTACTCAATACAGGGCAGAATACAACATTAACTCAAAAAAGTAACTGTCCTATATACAAAGAACATGTGAAAAGAAAGAAATCAGGGACATAAAATTCTTCAAAAGAGGCACAAATAATATATAGTATATTGGGTGTTACTATAACCAAGCAAGAGAATGGCATGTATGACAAAAAATTCAAGTCTTTAAAGAAAAAAATTGAAGAAGTTATGAAAAACGCTAGTGAAATGATAGTATTAAAATTGCAAAATATTTATCCTTTCAAAGCATTCTAGATAAAATCCCCCTTCAAATTTTCAATTCAAGTTTTTACAAAACTGGAAAGAGCAATACTCAACCGCATATATGAAAACACAAAAATCCAGGATAGCTATAACAATACCATATAATAAAAGAACATGTGGACAAATCACCATCCCAGATTTCAAGCTTTCCTATGAAGAGATAGTAATAAAACTACCACATGACATTGCTATAAAAATACACAAGTTTATGACTAAATTTGAATCCAAGTCTCAGAAGTAAATTTTCACATATATAGACAACTAATTTGTGATAGACAGTAGACCTGCACATTGCAAAAAAGGTAAAAATTATTCAGCCAGTGGTGATTCATTTCCTTCACCCTACACAAAACTCAAGACCAAGTAGATCAAAACCCACTAGATCAAAACCCTCAAAATAAAGCCAAATACACTGAAACTATTAGAAAAGAAAGTGGGGGGTAACCTTGAACATGTGAAAATCAAGACAATTCTTGACCAGAATACTAAAAGCACAGAATTGTAACAGTAATTACAAAATGTGATTTCATGAAAATGAAAAGCTTCTAAAAAGCAAAGGACAGCTTCAATAGAACAAAATGTCAGCCTATAGACTACGAAATTATTTTCACCAAGTCTTCATCTGACAGAGGGCAATTATCCTAAATGTATATAAAAATTTAACAGATTAGATATAAAGAAATAACTCAGATAAAAGGAGAATGAAATTTGAAACATAATTCTGAATGGAGTAAACAGAAATAGCTTAAAACACATAAAGAAATATTCATTCGTCCATAAGCTGGCATCTTGGAGCCCATTCTCTACAGTGGAATACCTAATCCAGCATTAATACTGGAGTGAGATGGCCCTATGTCAGATGGATACACCAATCTGACCTGATGCACCATCACAGTGCTTTTCATCCTTGGGTAATGGATGTGGGATGGTGTGGGGGGAATGAGGGAGAACTGAGTGGGACTGGGAGAAGAGAAGGGAAGGGAAGCAGGGGTATATATGAAAAAACACATTTAAAATAATTATTTATTTATTTTATTATTAGAAAACAAAAAAGTCACACTTTCTATCCTTGTATATCCTTATTGAAGGTCCATTCACACTCCCACGACATCAGTTCATTCTCTCTTCTCCACTACTCCCCATCCCCTCCCTGGGCAGGTAGCAGGACCAAGGTCCCACTGTCCCAATATTGCTTAGTTCAGCCTCCACTCCTGGCAGATACAGTCCCCCCCCCCCCCCGCCAACTTCAAGACTGAGTCAGGTGTTCCTTTAGCAGGAGTAGGATCCAAGGAGTCAGTCCAAGGTGTTTCTGATCCCATGCTCTTCAGTATTTGTGGTTTGCAGCTTGGACATGCTTAGCTTTACCTTGTTTCTTAGTTTGTTTGTGTAGAGTCCACTAATGAGTGAGTACATCCCCTGCTTATCTTTCTGGGTTTGTGATACCTCGCTCAGAAGGATATTCTCCAAATCCATCCATTTGCCTTCAAATATTAGGATGTCATTTTTTCTTACTGCTGAGTAGTACTTCATTGTGTAGATGTACCAGTTTGTTAATCCATTCTTCAGTTGAGGGGCATCTAGGTTGTTTCCAGGTTCTTGCTATTACAAATAACGCTGCTATGAACGTAGTTGAGCTGATGCCTTTGGAGTGGGACTGTGCATCTTTAGGGTCTACACCCAGAAGTGGTATTGCTGGGTCCTTGGGGAGATTGATTCTCAATTTTCGGAGAAATCGCCATACTGTTTTCCAAAGTGGCTGAAAAAGCTTACACTCCCACCAACAATGGAGGAGTGTTCCCCTTTCTCCGCATCCTCTCCAGCATAGGCTGTCCTCTGTGTCTTTTATCTTAGCCAATCTGACAGGTGTCAGGTGGTCTCTCAAAGTTGTTTGCATTTCTCTGTTGGCTAAAGATGATGAGCACTTTTTCAGGTGCCTTTCAGCCATTTGTAATTCTTCTGCTGAGAATTCCCTTTTTAGATCTGAACCCCATTTTTGATCAGGTTATTCAAGGTTTTGGGCTCTAGATTCCTGAGTTCTTTATATATATATTAGAGATCAGTCCTCTATCACTTGTAAAGTTAGTGAAAATCTTTTCCCATTCTGTAGGCTGTTGTTTTGTCCTTTTGACAGTGTCCTTGGCTTTACATTAGCTTCTCAACTTCAGGAGATCCCACTTATTGATTGTTGATTTTAGTGTCTGTGCCACTGGTGTTATATTTAGGAAGTGGTCGCCTGTGACAATTCGTAGAAGTATATTTCCCACTTTCATTTCTATCAAGTGTATAATGGTTGGGTTTATGTTGAGGTCTTTGATCCCCTTGGATTTGAGTTTTGTGTAGGGTGACAGGCTTGGATCTATTTGCATTTTTCTATACATTTCCATAGAGCTATGCCAACACCATTTGTTAAATATACTATCCTTTTTCCATTGTATAATTTGTGCCTCTTTTTCAAAGATCAGGTGTTCATAGGTTTTTGGGTTAATGTCTGGATCCTCAATTCTATTCCATTGATCCACAAGTCTGTTTTTATGCCAGTACCAGGCTGTTTTTATTACTGTAGATCTGTAGTATTACTTGAAGTCAGGAGTGGTGATGCCTCCTGAGGATCTTTTGTTGAGCAAAATTGTTTTGGCAATCCTGGCTTTCCTGTTATTCCAAATGAAATTGAGTATTTTTCTTTCAGCATCCAAAAAATACTGTGTTGGGATTTTGATGGGCAGTGCATTGACTCCGTAGATTGCTTTTGGTAGAATTGCCACTTTTACTATGTGGATCCTACCTATCTAGGAACATGGGAGAACTCTCCATTTTCTGATATCCTCTCAATTTCTTTTTTCAGTGATTTAAAATTTTGTCAAGTAGATCTGTTACTTCTTTGGTTATAGTTAGTCCAAGGTATTTAATAATATTTGAAGCTGTTATGAAGGGTAATGTTTCACTTATTTCTTTTTCAGCTCTTCTACCTTTATTGTATGGAAGGGCTACTGATTTCTTTGAGTTAATCTTGTATCCTGCTACATTGCTGAAGGTATTTATCAGCCATAGCATTTCCTTGGAAGAATTTTGTGGGTCACTTATGTATACAATCATATCATCTGCAAATAGAGATAGTTTCACTTCTTCTTTCCAATTTATATCCACATAATCTCCTTTTGTTCTCTTATTGCTTTAGCTAAAACTTCAAGAACTATATTGAATACATAAGGAGAGAGAGGATATCCTTGTCTGGTTCCCGATTTTAGTTTGATTGCTTTGAGTTTTTCTCCATTAAGTTTGATGCTGGCTGGCAGCTTTTTGTAAATTTCCTGTATTATATTTAGGTATTCTTCCTGTATTCCTGATCTCTTCAGAGCTTTTATCAAAAAGGAATGTTGGATTTTGTCAAAGGCTTTTTCAGCATCTAAGGATATGATAATGTGGTTTTGTTCCTTTAGTTTGTTTATATGATGGATAACATTTATGGTTTTTCCTATGTTAAACCAGCCCTGCATTTCTGGGATGAAGCCTACTTGGTTGTGTTGGATATTTTTGTATACTGTTGTATACGGTTTGCTAAATGAGAAAAATATATAAATATCTAAGCAACAAAAATGAAAATAACATTGATCAAATTCTATGCAGAATTTCCCAAGAGCTAATGTACAATTGAGGGTTGTTAGGAAAGAATTTAGAAAATTTAAACTATGTGTAGCATGGAAAAGACATAATATTTTACATAGTTGTATTGCTAAATTTAAGACAAAAAATATTGATATGCCTAAAAAATAAACATTTACAAATAAAAAAGAAATATTCAGCATCCTTAGCCACCATGAAAATTGAAATTAAAAGAACTTTGAGATTATATCTTATACTTCCAATAACTGCCAAGATAAAAATGAAAATAAAACAAAACACATAGTTAACAGTTTATGTTGATGAGAATATTACTCAAAGGGAACACTCCTTCATCTTTTATGGGAATTCAAGAATATAGCAATTTTGGAATCAATATGAAAGTTCTTCAGAAAATTGGGACTTAATGTACCTCAACTCTCAGCTATACCACTCTTCAGCATATACTAATAGGATGCTCATTACAAAGACACTTGCTCAACCATTTTCATTTCATCTTCATTCATAACAAAACACACAGCCTCAATGCCTCTCAACTGAAGAATGGATAGAAAAAATACGGTTTATTTAGACAATAATTTAATACTCAGTTGTTAACAATATCATAAAATTGACAGGCAAATAAATCTAAAAAAGATAAGGTGTGAGGTAAGTCATACCTCATTTGGGAAGACAAATGTGGTATGTAATCACTTAAAAATGGACCTTAACTGAAAAGCAAAAAAAAGATAATCTTGCTTTAATCTACAGACCCAGAGCTGCTGAATAGCAAGGTCTTGAGGGTGACGTAAGGTTCTCCCAGGGAAATGGATAAAGAAAAAGTTTTCCAGATGGACTGGGGATGAGTAGGAATAGGAATAGAAGGGAGCATTTAGGAGTGGGAGAAACAGAGAAAGAGTACAGGAATAATTGACTAGAATGTGGGAGTTGGTGGTGGGTGAGGTGGAAACCTTGTGCAGTGGAAACTCCCAGGAATCTACAAAATCAACACTAGTGAAGTATTTTAGTAATGAAATATAGAGACAATAAGTGTTTGTCTTCTATAAGCAGCCAAGACTGTTAGCAGTGTGGCTGGAATGCCAATCCAGCCTATAAACTTCTACCTAGAGTCTCCCTGCCTATAAGCTGGGCAGGGTGGGGTAACAGCAGTGTGGAACTCGTGGCAGTGGCTAACCAATGAATGGTCCAACTTAATGTCCACAGCATAACTGGCAATAATAACAAAAAAAGACATAAAATTATTTCTAAAGTTTCTCTGCTATACTCATAAATCCATGTCTATCCAAACTATCATCACAGGGGTATCATTCAGTAACTGTAGGAAGCATATTCAGAAACCAAACGAAGATGCTATGTGTGTCTTTGTTTTGTCCTCTGAATATAACTTACACTTGTGTAGAGTTCAGTGTGTTACTGACTCTTTTGCCTGAACTTGAGATCCGTTTTCTCTTACAAGATTATTCCTTCCACACTTGTTATGAAGATTTGTGCATAATCTTATTGTCATTTTTCTTAGACCATGTTCAGTTGATATATTTGTGAGACCATACTTTTTTCTTTTAATATGTAAATAAGGAAAAATAGCTTTGGGTAAGAGGGAGGTAACTGAATGAATGGAAGGAGTGGAGGAAGGAGTCAAAACTACTGTCCAGATGTAATGCATGAGAAAATAATAAAAAAATACAAGTAATTATCATATAGCAAATAACTTAGATGCCTTATAAGCTAAAGCTTTTTATAAATTTTTCAAGTATTTCATCTTAGTAATTACTGTTTCATATAAGTAATATATAATTACTCTCTTTCAATATATTCTGAGATGATTACTAAACATAAAATTTTATTCTGAGGAGGAATAAAATCTGAGGTGTGTAATCACAAAATGAAACACAAAAGCTTAAAGATATTTAAAGATTATAAATTACTATAATTATAAACTATAAATTACTACAATTTTAACTTACGTATTAGTTATTGTGTACTACATATAACATTTTGAATTTTCACCATTTTATAAATTGTATTATTACACATTTTTAATGCAATTGGAAAAGAATATAATTAAAATATAAGTTTTACTCTCAGACACAATAACAGGTCTTCACCACTCAATGCCTGCTGTGTAATTCCAGCTCCAGGAGTGTGATATTCTTTTTTTGATATCCTGGATCACCAATATTCATATCAGTGTTGATGTACAAAATTAAGAACAAATACACATTAATTAAAATAAAATATTAAACATTAAAATTAGAGATTACAAAGCAAACATGACTGAATATTTTGACTAGGGAGACAGTCTTAGTCAATAGTTGTGACAACATTGAAAAGCAGGCCCTTTTGTGCAAACACTTGAAATGTAAAATGACACAACTTCTATGTATTACCTTTTAGCAATTACAAAAATAGGACTAAAAATATACCTACAACAGTTTTAGTCACTCAGTTCTGTAGTATTTATTCAGAGTACTAAATTTAACTAACTGTAAATTTATTTGTATAGTTATTCAATTCAAGGCCATTTTTTTCTTAGTTTAAAAAAAGAAAATGACACAAATGACTATTTATTAATCAATGAGAAAAAAAAAAGCCTCTAAACTTTACACAATGAAAATCTCATCTGCAGGAAGAATAAAGCAAGAGTGAAGTGAGGTCTACCATTGAAATTCATACACAGCCATTTCCAAAGCATTCTAGCTGAATAAACTATCCAGGCTGAAAAATGAAGGGAATTACTTTATATCCATTGAAATAAACAATATAAGCAAATGTGTAGGTATCTTTTATTACGTACTTCAGTGTGGATATTTTTTTCTTAACAAAAGTTTTAGAGTTTGATTAAATCCTTCATGTAATTTCATCTCATTATCTTGGTTCTTGATAATATTAAGCTTATTTGTTTCATATCACTATAAAATAAAAGATTAGAGCTCCTTAAATTTTGAACCTAAAATTAAAATCTAGAAAGGTTGTTTCTTCTTATGAAAAAAAATAAAAAGTTGTGTTAAAATTTTTCCTTAACACTGTAATTTTTACTCATTAAAATATTGTAATCTATATAAAAATGAGCAAAGTTGCTCTTCACATGGAAAATACAAATCAAATTTACAGTGCTATTTGAATGTTTAGCTGATTTTTATAAAATAAACAAAAGTTCAAACATATTGTCAAGGCCACTGCTAAAGAAAAGTACTCATAAAATGTCAGTACATGATGATTTATAAAGTGTACCTTCCCAAATATAAAAAACATTACAACTGCGTGATGATAAAGACAGTCATGAACTTGATATTTCATTTGTTACCAAAACTTTGATTGTTGCTGAGAAAACTGACAAAAATAAAGAGCAATGATCAACTTTCTTACTTTTCACACTTAACATGATATTTCACAAATCTATGACTTTGTTGTATGTCATAAATATATAGTAATAGACAAGTAAACATGTTATGTTAATAACATGCTAATTATATAAATATAATTACTCTTTTATATATATACCTATATACACACATATACATAATATATACTTACATATTTTTATTTTAATATCCATATATGACATGTAAGTTAGTTATATTTTTTCATTTAAACATTGTTGACGCTTTACTAAGTTAGTGTTTATAAGAATCTTAGACGATTTCATGACTCCATATTTTAAATATTTTATTGATTATGAACACTATTCAGTAAAACATTAAAATGGCATAATGAAGATTTTAACATGTTTTATAAAAATAATGCATTTTTATAATAACTTTGACTATTAACCTGACCTTGGCAATATGCAATATTGGTGAATAATATAATTTATGTCTTCTTTGAATGCCAGGTGAACCTTCTATGTAAATTCTAAATTTCCATGGACATTTTAAAATGTGATTTAGTTTTTTTGTTTATTATCTTGTAAACTGCATACATTTTCTCTCATATTGTTGGATAAAATTACTTATTAATCCTAAACTTAATTCTTAAAATTTTCTATTTAGTAACAAAATATAACTTAATTTATAAAGATTCCTTTCAGGCTTTTAAATTGGAGTCACAATTAAAAATATTCACCAAAAACTTAGAACTTGAAGTTATTGTTTAACTTCTTATGTTTAATCTAATCATAATTTTAAGTAATTCCACTTAAGTCCTACCATATGCATCATGAACACACAAAAGCTGTTTATTATCATCCACGAAGCTGCACTTGGCAGCTTTTTTATTATCAAGATACAGCCATATGATTTCTGAGAATAGATACCTGTATGTTTAAGTGTTGTGTTCTAAACTCAGTTTTCCTAGATTCTCTGTGTGTTGTAGCTAAAAATATACTAACTGTCTCTAAATAAGAAAAACTGACTAATTAAGGGGAACAGTCACCATGGATTAGGAAAGCCTACATGACTCACAACTTTGGAGACTTGAATTATACTTCTATTCCAATTAAAGTTTAAGGAAGAGAGAGTGATATGTTTCTAATCTCACTCAGTACTTAAGAGAAAGTATTTTGATGATTATGAGTATGAGATGAGAATTACAAAATCGCAAAACCCTGCCACAGAATACTCAAAAGTAGCAAAAAATTTTCACAGCTTAAATGGTTTAATATTTTTAAATTTATGCTATATTGTGCTTGAAGCTTTCTTATGAACAAATATGTAAGTATAAAGTATAACGTATTTAGCTGCAAGCACTCTTATTTATTATATGCTGTATGTATGTGTGTGTTTATTTTTTGAGAGAAAAGTATATTTATGTAACTCAAGTCATCTAGGTGCTTTCTATTATGTTTCATGTTGTCCTTGAAGTTGTAACATTCCTTGTCAATGTTCAAGTCTTCTTTACCAAAGATTACCAGTGTAAGTTCCACAGCACCATTGTTTATTTATTTATAAGTATTATTATTTTATACTTATAAAATCAAAGCAAGTGCTATTCACTCTCCCATCTTTTCTTTAAATAACATCTGTTCTCCTGAAGTAACTTTAAGGAAACTCTAAGAGTAAAAGTAAGTCAAGGAAAAATACACTAAAATGCACAGGTCTATCATTTAACGTAGTGGTTATTAGAGCCTTCAGAAACAAAAACATATGCACTTATTTAATTTTGAGAGTAAACAAGTTCTGATTATAGTTACATGTATGATAGGTTTTATTCATTGTATGACAAGACATCAAAACACTTGTGTTGCATGCTCCAACCATCCTTGAAATTACTCATGTTCACAGTACCAGCATCCTCTTAGATGCTGGTTCCTTCATATCTTAGGCAGCATAGGCTCATTTTATCACAGCATCCAGCAAACTGAACTCATTTTGCAGTTTTATAGCTCCACTATTATACAGTAAATGCAAAGAATTATATAGATACTTTATTTTTACTTTAGTTCATTTATGTATTTTTGTTCTTAAAGCACGTAGCTAATTAATAGAAATTTACACTTATGTACTACAAAATTTAACAATTAAAATGCTACTTTGATTTAATATGCACAATTTTAATGTAATTTCATACTTAAATAAGCTTTTAATTTTTTTCTCTTCCTTCTGCAACTATTCTCAAGAAATGAGTATCTTTACTTTGCTTTCAGATTGGTTCTATGTCAAATGAGTTAGAAGTGATTTTTTTTGTTTTCATATATGCAAGGCAATTGATTAAAACATGCAATCATTTTCAAAACGGGAAAGAAATGTGTTAAAGGAATTACAAATACATTTTTTTATACCAGTGGCTGAAAAGAACTTTTCCTGCTCTCTGCTAGAGTATATTGCATTAACCTTAAAACCAGGTTACAAACTCACAATACTACACTTGTACCTCATGAATAATGCATAATTGTCACTGTGTTGCCAAATAAGGACATTGTAAATTGTTCAGTAAGTGAAGCCTGGCTTTTAAGTTTTCTTTAGACTTATATGCTCTAAACATGAGTGTATTCAAAGAAGGTAAGGTGTAAAC
This sequence comes from Sigmodon hispidus, assembly GCA_004025045.1. Lineage (NCBI taxonomy): Eukaryota > Metazoa > Chordata > Mammalia > Rodentia > Cricetidae > Sigmodon > Sigmodon hispidus. Next base: position 16,230 of record PVIH01020802.1, read on the forward strand.
AGAATATTTAAACTAAATAACATTTCTGATTTTTGTTTTCTTTAAAGTGATGTTTTTTCCTTGTGACAAGCCTGTTGTGTCTGTCAGTAAAATTTATTACAGAGGATTATACATAGTATATATGCTCTTCTCCAACCTTCTCTTCTTTTTGAGGCTGAGGAAGGATATTTATGTGTTATTTATCTTCTGTTTGGACAATTATTTTATGTGGTTTATACTCATATGTTGTTATTTCTTTCATTTTCTTTTGGATGCTTTACTTATGTGAATTAATTATGTCATACCTGTCTTTATTTTTATTATTTTTGAAAAATAACATGTAAATCTTTAAATGTTTTAGTTATTTTTGGTTTTATTTTATGTCATTTTTAATCATTTTGGATTTATTTACAGAATTTAGTTCTATCTGTTTTTTTTTTCTTTTGTCTTTCAGTATGCAGAACAAATTAAGAAGAATTGGTGCTATGTCTTTCTAAAATAACAAAAAAAAATAGTTTTCAGTAGCGAAACAATCCTGTTCTGGTCTTTTCTATGAGAAATTGGAATTGATTAGTAAGTTGATATCATTGCTTATAGAAGTTGTGTTTGCATTACTTGTTTATTTTGCATTTTATTTGTGGGTTTCATTTCATTATTGAAATTTGGCTTTTTTTCAGTAACCCTTCTAATGTGCTTATTTTCTTCATGGAGATATGGATTTGGCTGCTTCATACTCTTTCTTGAGCTCCTCTTGTAAAGTTTTCTTAAATTTGTGCAAAGCATTGGATATAATCTCCAAGGTTAGTATTTTGAAATAATCTACCACCTTTAGCTTTTTTCAAAATAATTTAGTGACTTATTTTTCAATTGTGCCATGACTTTTCTGATTATAATGTTAAAATATTGGCAATATGATTACAAAAATGAGTTATGTAATGATGTTTCACTTAGTAATAATAGACTGTACATTGTTGTTCCTTAAGATCATAAAATGTTATATTACAGCCTGGGTATACAGTAGATATCACTATTTAGGTTTCTACATGTATATTTCATGTTATTTGTACTGAGAAATGATATCAGAAAAAAAATGAAGATGTATACCTATCATTAAATAAGGTACAAGAGCATTTTCCATTACATCAAACTTGAATAAGTATATTATAAGATATAACAAATAATTTTATCTTTTATATATTTATTAAAACTTTGTGGCTGGAGAGTTTATTAGATTTCCAGCATAAGAACCTAAATATGATCCACCAGACCCACATAGAAATACAGGATATGGTTTTACAACTTGAAATTCCAATGTTAAAGAGACAGAGGCAAAGTGATCCCCAAGTAAGCTAGTTCAGTCATTCCAGCATAACTGGTAAACTCTAAATCATGTAAAGGTCCTCTTTTAATGAAGCTATACCAAATATGGAGGGATCTGACTAAAACATAAATACCCATCCATAAAAACACTCTATGGCATTTTTGCTCTATATTTCATTATGTGAATTTTGATATTAACCCCCCCTTGCTTTATAAAGAAACATCTTAAGGACCTGCGAACTATATTATTGATATTATATTTTAAAATGCCCATATCAATGTGTTATTTTAATGTAGAATTAACATTGTAATTTAGTCATAATTAAAATTTAATCTATTAAAATGCAAATCGATCCATGCCTGTCACCCTGCAAAAAAACTCAAATCCAAGTGGATCAAATACTTCAGTATAAACCCAGTCATTCTGAACTTGATAGAAAAGAAAGTGGGAAATACCCTTCTACAAATTGGCACAGGCAAACACTTCATAAATATAACACCTGTGGTATGAACACTCAGATCAACAATCAATAAGTGGGATCACTTGAAACTGAGAAGCTGTCAATAGGACCAAATGACAGCCTACAGAATGGGGAAAGATTTTCACCAACAATACAAGTGACAGAAGATTGATCTCTAAAATATATAGAGAACTCAATAAACTAGAGCCCCAAACCCTGAATAACCAAATCAAAAAATGCGGTTCAGAACTAATAAGGGAATTCTCAGGGAATTACAAATGGCTGAAAGGGATTTGAAAAAGTGTTCAACATCTTTAATCATAAAAGAAATCAAATCAAAACAACTTTGAGATACCACCTGACACCTGTCAGATTGGCTAAGATAAAAGACACAGATGACAGCCTATGCTGGAGAGGTTACGGAGCAAGGGGAACACTGCTTCCTTGTTGGTTGGAGTGTAAGCTTGTTCAGCCACTCTGGAATTCAGTATGGCAGTTTCTCAGAAAACTGGGAATCAATCTCCCCAAGGATCCAGCAATACTACTTCTGGGTATAAACCCTAAAGAAGCACATTCATACTCCAAAGGCCTTAGCTCATCTATGATCATACCAGCATTATTGGTAACAGCAAGAACCTGGAAACAAGCTTGATGTCCCTCAACTGAAGAAAGGATTAACAAATTATGGTACATCTACACAATGGAGTACTACTCAGCAGTAAGAAAAAATGATATCCTAAAACTTGCAGGCAAATGGATGGATTTGGATTATATCCTCCTGAGCGAGGTATCTCAAAACCAGAAGGATAAGCAGGGCAAAATCTCACTCATTAGTGGACCCTTAACAAAAAAGCAAAAAGCAAAGCATGTCCAAGCTGCAAGCTACAACCACTAAACAGCATGAGATCTGAAACACTGTGGACTGACACCATGGATCCCTCTCCCTCTAGAGGAACACCTGACTCATTCTTGATGTTGGGGGAAGGAAACTGGATCTGCCAGTAGTGGATGCTGAACTGAGCAATACTGGGACCTTGGGACCTTCTGGGCATCCTGGGGAGGAGAAGGGGAGATGTGGAGAAGAGAGAGTGGCTGGAGGGGATTGGAGGAAGATGGTACATTGAATAAAGATATACAGAAATACAAAATGTGACTTTATTCATAATAAAAAAAAGAGAAAAAATTCTGAAAAAATTTTGGCAAAACAAATGCAACACCGTATAAAAATGTGTGATCAAGAAGACTTCACCCCAGAAATGCAGGGGTGGTTCAACATATGAAAAACTGTAAATGACATTCATTATATAAACAAATTGAAAGAAAGAAAAAGATCATGTTTTTAGATGCTGAAAATGTCTTTGACAAAATCTAACATTCTTTTATGATAAAAATCCTGGAGAGTTTAGGAATACAAGAAAAATATTGAAATACAATAAAGATGATTTACAAAAGCAGACTGATAACATCAAGTTAAATGGAGAAAAATTAAAAGCAATCCCACTGGAATCAAGAATTAGAAAAGACTATTTTCTCACCCCTTATCTATTCAACATATTTCCTAAAGTTTTAGATAAAGAAATAAGAGGACAAAAGGAGATTGAGTGGATACAAACTGGATGAGATGTGAAACTATCTCTATTTGCAGATGATGTGATTGTATATGTAAATGACCCACATAATTTTGCCAGGGAACTTTTACAGCTGATAATCAACTTCATCAATGTAGCAGGATATATAATAAACTTAAATAAATGAGTAGCCCTCCTATACACTAAAGACAAAAAAGCTGAAAAAAGATATAAGGGAAACATCAACTTATATAATGGCTGAAAATAGCATTGAAATCCTTGGTGTAACTATAGCCAAAAAAGCAACAGACTTGTCTGACAGACATTTTAAATCACCGAAGAAAGAAATTGAAGAGGATATCAGAAAATGGAAACATCTCCCATTTTCCTCAATAGGTAGGAAGAACATAGTAAAAATGGCAATCTTACCAAAAGCAATCTACAGATTCAATGCAATTCCCATCAAAATCCCAACACATTTTTTACAGAACTTGAAAGAAAAATACTCAATTTCATTTGAAATAACAGAAAAGTCAGTATTGACAAAACAATTTTGCTCAACAAAAGAACCTCAGGAGGCATCACCATTCCTGACTTCAAATTATACTATAGAGCTACAGTAATAAAAATGGACTGGCATAAAAAGAGACTTTTGGATCAATAGAATCAAATCAAAGTCTCCAACATTAACTCACTCACCAATGAACACCTTATTTTTGACAAAGAGACCAAAAATATTCAATGGCGAAAAGACAGTATCCTAAACTAATAGTGTTGGTATAACTGGATGATAGTGTGTAGAAAAATGCAAATTGATCCAAACCTATTACCCTGCACAAAACTCAAATAGGGGTGGATCAAATACCTCAACATAAACCCAGCTACACTTAACTTGATAGAAAAGAAATTGGGAAATCCTGTCAACATATTGGTACAGGTGACCACTTCCTAAATATCACATCAGTAGCACAGACACTAAGAACAATCAATATTTGAGACATTCTAAAACTGAAAAGCTTCTGTAAGGCCAAGGACATACTCAATAAGACAAAATGACAGCCTACAGAATGGGAAAAGATTTTTACCAATGCCACAAGTGACAGACGACTTATTTGTAAAATATGTAGAGAACTCAAGAAACTAGAACACAAAACCCTAAATTACCCAATTAAAAATGGGGTTCAGAACTAAAAAGGGAATGCTCAGCAGAGTTACAAGTGGATAAAAGGCACATGAAAAAGTACTTAACATCTTTATTCATCAGACAATTTCAAAACCAAACAAATTTGAGATATCACCTTACACGTGTCAGAATGTCTAAGATAAAAGCACAGATGACAGCACATGCTGGAGAGGAAGCAGAGCAACTGGAACACTCCTCCATTGTTGATGAGTGTGTATACTTGATAAGCAACTTTGGATTGCAGTATGATGGTTTTTCAGAACACTGGGAATCAATCTTCCCAAAGATCCAGCAATACCACTCTTAGGCATATACCCTAAAGATGCACATTAACACCCCCAAAGCATTAGCTCAAATATGTTCATAGTAGCATTATTAGTAATAGCAGGAATCTTGAATCAAAGTAGATGCACCACAACCCAAGAATAGATTAACAAACTTCGGTAAATTAACACATTGGAGCACTACTCAGCAGTAAGAAAAAAATGATATGCTAAAATTTGTAGGCAAATAGATGGATTTGGAGATTATAACTCTGAGCTAGGTATCATAAACCCAGAAATAGATGTAGGGGATGTACTAACTCATTAGTGAATTAAAAAAAAATGTTGTCATTGTATTTGAGACCTCAAGGCTAGAACATAGCTGAATGACATAGTGCTTCACTTTTGCATTGATGGCCTCTGGTAGGGGTGTGGATGAGGAAAGACTTATTCTTGTTAAGGGTCTGGCCACAGCAAGTTTAATTATGCTCCAGTAATTAAATGAGCAGCATGAATGTTTTTTTTTAAAATGGGGAGATCATAAGAGTGGATATGAAACTAAGAGGACTGATAACTAAGTTAATGGGTGCTTGATGTTTAATCATCAAATTAAAAAAAAAACAAAAAAGAAATTGCTACCATTTTCAGATGTATAATTTTATTAATGAAGAATTTGGATTAGATCAAATATATACAAAAGAAAAATGTGTTAAATAGTATAATATTTATGACAAAGGTGGCCAAATTATATTGATGTTTAAAGTTTAAGCATATTATATAATTTAGAGTTACCAGAAACCAATAATAAATTAGCCTATTTTTTTTCCACAATTTGTAGCCACTGTAGTTTTTCATTCATGTACAATTTAATTGATTCAGTGTCATATTTCTTCTGCCTATATTCAGAATAGAATCCCATTCAGTACTCGCACATATGATAAATTCAATACTTTAATATTTTTCTACCTAATATTTTGTATCTAACATATATAAAAGTGAGACAAAACCAGATCACTTATTAAACCAATTATTTGAACAGTTTTATAATTTCAATTTGTGGAAGTTATTTGGTAGGCATGAGCTGTAGAAAGAGGTAATAGAACTTAAATCTTCTGGCCTGTATGAGAAGTACATAGTTCTCAGTTGGGGTTCCTGACATGTTGGTAGAAATGGAGTAATATAACAAACACTTTAAATTTTATTCTCTGAAGAATATATCAGAGAATGACACATAAAATAATTGTTTCAAATACCTAGTTTAAGACAACCTGAGATTAATACTTTTTCAAGCATTATACTATGAAATTATGTAATATGATCACATAATTTATAATAGGGAATCAGTTTTCATTTTTAAATTCTGAACTTTTTGCTTATCCATAGTAGATTTTTTTTTAAATTATAGTTAATGGGGTAGGAAAAAATTGGACAGAGTTACATTTACTACACAGGTTAACCTTAACATTTTTTAATGATACCTGTCCTGAAAATAGCATCTGTGGTTATTAGCTTTGACCTAGTGTCCTTTCTTCATCTGTAGCTGTGCCTAACCTGGCTTGTGGTGCTTTAGATTCTACATTTTACGCTCCATGTATTTTAGAGAAAAGAGACATATAGAACAGTTATTTTCATTATTTAACATGCCTACATAGGAACAAACTAATTACAACTATTGTTAAATTTGAAGCTGCGTTTATCAAATTTCTCACTTTAAGATATTTTCAATTCTGTACATTTTTAAAGAAGCTTCAATACAAATGTGCCTTTTATATGGTAATAGATGGTGATAAATAGTTAAAAAATTAACACAAAAATCAAAACAAAAAATTGTATTGGAAAAGTCAAGATCAAATGATACCATTTTGAACATTTTACTCTATGATCCTTACTAAATTTTTAAGTGAACACACATTATTTTATCATGAAATATAAACAAATATATAAATATTTCAATATATTATATACTAGGAATATATTATATTTCACATTTATTTATTTTTAGTCCTAAAATGTTTCATAAATTATTCACATACATTAAATAAATATAATTTGGTTAAATATTAAAATGTGTTTACTGTGTAGAAAATTAAGATATACAATGGCTAGGCTCAAATTGGTGCTTGTAAGGCAAGCTTATTACATGAAGAAAATGCTAGAAGTCCACATCAGAATAAGAGGAGAGTGATACTCCACACAGTCCAAGCAGAGATCCTGGTTCCCAGGATACCAGCCCTGGGACACAGCCTTTGGGATCCTACCACCACTCAGATTATCCCAAATTGCAGGCCAGCAGGAAAAGACTCTGCAGGCCAGAATCTCCATTAAAACCCAGTCCCAGGATATATCAAGCTACAAAATCCTTCCACATTCCCCAGCACATCATTACCTAGCAACTTCAACAGCAAACAGAAACTTATAGACCCCAGCCCACTTCAGACTAAAAGACCCCCAGACCACAGCCAACTAAGAGTACCTACTGGATCAAAAGCAGCCACCTGAGACTCACAGTGTGTCAGCACTGGAGTAAGAAGGGTCACTGTGACACAGAATCAAATACCACCAAGTGAACCAAGAACCCAGATTTGACCAATAAGGCTTCCTGAGACACAGACACATGCATAACATATTGCACCAAAATTAGGACTTTGAGATATGAATCATGGAGTGATCAGAAGAAGCAATGGGCAGACCAGCACAAGAATATATAACGACATAAATAAAAACATGACACCACCAGAGTCTAGTAGTTCTATAGCAGGACCTGAGCATAGCAATATAGAAAAGCAGAAGAAAACAGCCTTAAAAACAACTTTATAAAGAGTTAGAAACCTTAAAAGAGGATATAAAAGAATTTGATCAAAGAAATAAAAAACTAACAAAAAATTGGAAGAGATTAACAAATCCCCCTCATTTTTTTAAAAAATGCAAGAAAATAAAGAAAAAGCAATAAAAAGGTGAAGAAAACATTTCAAAATTTAAAAACTGAAATAGAAGCAGTAGAGAAAACACAAACCAAGGCAACAATGAAAATAGAAAATCTGAAGAAACAAACTGAAACTACTGATGAAAGCAAAACCAACAGAATGCAAGAAGTGGAAAAGAGAATCTCTGAAGTGGAAGACTCAGCACAGCACTGAAAATAGATACACCAGTTAATAAAAACAAAAACAAAAAAATGCAGAACAAATAGTATCTAGCAAATATGGAACACCATGAAAAGACCAAAACTGAGAATAATTGGAACAGAAGAAGAACAATACCAGCTTGAAGGCACAGAAAATAAATTCAACAAAATTATAGAAGAAAACTTACACAACTTAAAGAAGAAAATGCATTTAAAGATACATGAAGACAGAACACCAAATAAACTACTTGCCACATACTAATCAAGCCATTAACCTCCAGAATAAATAAATAATACTAAGATCTGCAGAGACAAAATACCAAGTTACCTATAAAGGCAGACCCATAAGAATTACACATGATTACTCACTGAAAACAATGGAAGCCAGTAGATACTCCTCAGATGTTATACAGACACTAAAAGACCATGGCTGCCAACCTAGACTACTATACCTAGCAAAACTATGAATGAACATAGATGGAGTACACAAGATATTTCAGCACAAAAACAGATTTAAAAAATACCTAACTACAAATTCAGCACTACAGAAAACACTAGAAGGAAAACTCCAACTTAAGAAAACTAGATATACCCATGAAACCACAAGCAGTTTATAATTTCACAAAAGAAACATACCAAGGAAAGAAAGTGTGCATACATGTACACACACATACACACAAACATACACACTACCAAAATTAAAAAGAAATGACAATCACTGGTCATTAAAATTCCTTTATATCAATGGACTCAATTCATCTATAAAAGGGTGCACCCTAACATAATAGATACACAAACAGAATTCATCCTTTTGTTGCATAAAAGAGACAAATCTCAACTTCAAAGATACATGCTAGCTCAGAATAAAAGGGTAGGAAAAAAATTTCTAAACAAATGGACCTAATTAACAAGCTGATGTATCCATCGTAATATCTAACAACATAGACTTCAAACTAAAAATAATTAAAAGAAACCAGGAGGAACATTACATATTTATCCCAGAAAAAAAATTACCAAGATGAAGTCTCAGTTCTGAATTTTTTGCCCTAATGCAAGGACACCTTCATGTGTAAAACAAACACAACTAATGCTCAAATCCCTTTCAATCCCCACACACTAATAATGGGAGACTTCAATACCCCACTCTCATGAGTTGATAGGTCCACCAGATAGAAAGTCAACAGAGAAATAAGAAATAAACAGATGCTATGACCCAAATAGACTTAGTAGATATATACAGAAGATTCTACCCAATAAGAAATGATCATACCTTTTTTATAGCACCCCATAGAACTTTCTCTAAAATTGACCATGTACTCAGTCATTAAGCAAATATCAATAGATACAAAAAATGAGAATAACTCCTTGTATCTTAACAGATCACCATGGTCTAAAGTTAGAGTTTAACACAAACAAAAATCATAGGAAGCCACTAATTCATGAAAATTGAACATCTCTCAATTGAACCACATCTAGTTCAAGGAAGTTAATAAAGAAATCAAAGACTTCCTAGAATTTAACAAAGACAAATCCACAACATACCCAAACTTATAGTACACAAAGAAAGCTGTGATAAGAGAATAATTCATCGCACTAGATTCCTACATGATAGACCTAGAGAAATTTCACACAAGACCTAATAACATAGCTGAAAGCATTAAATCAACTAGAAACAAACTCACCTAGAAGGAGTAGAAGGCAGGAAATGAACTCAGGGCTGAAATCAGTACATTTGAAGCACAGAGAACAATGCAAGGAATCAATGAATCAAAGAGTTGTTTATGTGAGAAAGTTAAAATGATAGGTAAACCCATATCTAAATTAATCAAAAAGCAGAAAGAGAATATCAAAATTAACAGAATGAGAAGTGAAAAGTGGTCATAACAACAGACACCAAAAAAATCCAAAGAATCATTAGGTCATACTTCAATAACATAAACTCCACTAAATTGAAAAACCTAAAAGAAATGGACAGCTTTCTAGACAGGCACCACTTACCAAAGTTAAATAAGACCAGATAAATAACATAAATATTTCTATAATCCCCATGGAAATTGAAGCTTATTAAAAGTCTCCCAAGCAAAAAATCCACCAAAGATCAGATGGTTACAGTGGAGAATTCAGTTGAGAGTTGTTTAATTTTCATGAGTTTGTAGGATTTGTATTGTTTGCATTGATGTTTGTATTGTGGTTGAATTCTTACTGTAAATCAAGAGGCTCTGATACTATACAAGTAGTTATTTCAATTACTTTGTATCTATTTATATTTGATTTATGGACCAAGGATGTGGTGAATATTACAGAATGTTGAAAAGAGGGTATATTCTTTTGTGTGTGTGTGTGTGTGTGTGTATATATATGTATATATATAAAGTTCTTTTAATTCATAACTTCTGTTAGGTTCCTTATTTTTCTGTTAAAGTTTCTGTTTGACTCACCTGTCTATTGGTGACAGTGGGGTAATGAGGTCTTCCATATTAATGTGTCTGTTTTAATGAGTTATTTAAACTTATATAATCACTATTCAATCTTACTCACCCTTCTCTCTTTACCAAAAACACTTTCAAAGCACAAATAACTTAAGAAACTTTCTTAGATAGGGAATAATAAAGTGTAAGTATTTTTCTATACTTTTTCTGTACTTTTAAGTTTTTACAAATATATATTAAAAAAAACCCTGAAGGAGTGCATTCCAAAACAGCCCTGAGTATTGTTAAAATATTTCAATGCAATTCACTGTGTATTGGTAATCTTCTATTGAAAAAATAAATAGAAATTGTTAAGTCATGATGCCGATTTCCATAGAACTTAAAATAAAGAAAAGCATACCTCTCCTCAAAAAAATGTGAAAAATAGGGCTCTAGGGAAATTTTACTCAAGGTAATTAATTCAATCTGCCACAATTGTGTTGCAACAGTTACACTGTAAGTCTACTTTCTGAAAATTAAATGTTAGTTTTGAAGTGTTAATATATTAAAATGAATGCAAATTATCTCAAATTGATACTAAAGAGTTTAAGTTTTATTTAGTTGTTCTAGTTACAGGTATCAAATATGCAAAAGCTACGTGATCTGAGGAGACACATGTTAAATGAAACTAATTAAACTTTAGATCAGAAAAGATCTTAATTAAACTATTTTTACAGAAATTTTCTGTCCTAATCTAAATAATAATATGGTATAAATGAACGTTTATCTTGAATTAAGCATATCAAATTGATTAATAGTGAAAAATATTTATTATAATTATATAGGTATAAGTAATCAAAGGCTAGACATGAGATCAATGGGAAAACTTTCCACCTATCAAGAGAAGAGCATTGAGTTTCATCCCAAACAATGCATAAAATCTAGTGTTGCAGGAACATCTGATTCTGCAACTGTTACCTCAAGATTCAATAAGTAGAATAAAAAGGATAAAAAGTTCATGATGATTATACTTTCACAAATACACAGTGAATTATAAACCAGTCTAGGCTATCTAAGACTCAGGTTAAAACCATATCAAATTAATCCAAATCAAATGTTCATTGAAATGTTAACAATTAAGGAACAGAAAATGCAATCAAGTGAATTCTTATGTTGGGCTATTAAAATGAAACATTATGCCTAATAAGTTGTAGCAAAAGTAAAACAAAATTATCTGTGACAGTTTTGAAATTTAGTACAAACCTGTAGAGGGAGTATGGGTTGGAAATTACAAAGACAGACAGAAAGAATTATATATATATATATATATATAATTATGTGTATATATACATATAATACATACACACATATATATATAGAGAGAGATAGAGAGAGGGAGAGCATAGAGTATGGAGGATAATAATGAAAAATCAGCTACCTTATTTTATTTCCCCTGGGCTTTTTAAACCAGGCAAAGAGGAGGGGCAAGTATAAACAGATGTAAACACTCTTTCAATTCTCAGACATAAGGCAGCTGTTATCCATAACCTTGGCCAATGCATCCTATTATGCAGCCTTGAGGGGCAGGGGGACTAAGATTGTCTGACCTTGAGTCAAAAGGGAAATAAGTCACAAGCTGTGAACTTTGTGACCTTCCACATAAGAAATATTGATAATTTTAAGTATATTAACATTCACTTAAAGGGTAAAATAAAAGTAAAATCTTGATTTTAGAGATATGAAATTTACTTTAGTGTACATATATATGTTATATATATCATATATAAGATATAATTATAAATCTTTTCCACTTTTTAACTCCTTTAGTGTTTTCTTCCTTTCATTTCCTCCGAGTGATAACTTCTCTTTTTCTTTAACTATTATTGCATATAGATGTGCAAAATATGTAATAGTAATTTGCTGCATTTCTTATTGTTTATATGTATATGATTTCTGAGTTAATCAATTTGCATTAGATAATTTTCAAGAGATATTATCTCTGATGACAACTGATTCATTCACAATCACCATTACTTACCTACTTTTGTACAGTGCTTAGGAGAAATAGTGCCCATTTTCTGTTAGAAGGTCAAATAATATCATAAGTGTACAGGAGTTGTTTAAGCAGTAATGTCTAGGAGACACTGGCTAGCAACAGTCTTTTTGGTCCTGTGACTTACAATCTATTTTCCCATTTTCAAAGAAGTTTCTTTAGAATGAGGAACAGGAGTTGTTTTGTACATATATCCTTAGAGACTTGGCTCCTCATGACCTGTTCATTTCTGAATTGTGTCCAATTGCAGCTATCTCTAGTGTTCCTCATTTGTTATGTGATACAGGCATTCAATGAGGTATTTTGATATTTGTATTCCCAGTTACTGATAAATGCTATCAGGGTATATGTAACGTGTTTCTCTTAAAAGATTTGGACTCTAACTGTGCATCCTATTTTGAGTAAATGTGGATGGTGCTACCATGCCCTGGCCAGCAGGGTCTTCAGCGTGGACCTGAACCTGGGAATGAAACAAATGGAAGGCAGGAACACAAAGAAAGGAAAGACAAGACAAATCTCTCTGATCAAACTTTCTAAGCTTTATTATTACAGCCAATATTTGTACATAATCTCTGCCATGCAGATAGTTGAGAAAAAAGGGGTGAGATATTTTAAAAAATGTGGCAAGCCTGTGCGAGAAAGTAATAGACAGGATAAAACTAATATAGAAATCTATCTATTATCAGTTGAGGGCCTGGAAAAATGTCACCTTGCTGATCTAGAAAAGTCAAAGAAAAAGCCTGGAGTCATGGTTTAGCTTAACAATAATGTGTGTAGTCTTCTGATATTTGGCTATCTAAGATGTAGACAGCTGATAAATGACTAGCTGTAAGAGCTAAAATATGGCTAAATTAGGCTTTGGCTCCCAACACTACCAGATGAAGAAAACTTCGGAAAGAGGAAGACTCAGAGATGTCAGGCAGATGGGAAGAAGTGGAAGTACTACTCTGAGAAAAGGTACTAAGCAACTTGGCTAGTCATGGATTAGTATAAGAGTTAGCAAGTTATATGACTGAGCCATAGGCCGATCAACATGAATTTAATGTAAGCCTTTCTGTAATTATTTGAGACTAAGTAGAAGCAGAACTGTGAGTGAGTCTGAATCTGGCTCAAGGCTAAGCCAGAAAATTCAAGCCAGAAACTTATTACATATTTCTATCATTCTCACAGCATGCCATGTCCACACACTCTTTCAACATCCTGAGCAGTGATTCTTTTATTGGTTCCCATTTTTTTAAAATACTTAACACTTCTTTCTCTGTTTATACAGACCTTGATATTGCTTTATGTTCCAATCAGATGTGAAATTGTCAGAAAAACTTGAATAAGCAGTAACTACCATCCTACCAGGATAATTATATATATGTATACACAGATATTTTTATAGTCAAACCACTGTAGGTAAACAAATATCTTACTTTTCAAAGTTTAACTTTTCTAGCTAGTGTAACACCAAATTGCTCATTGCTTTATTTAATAAAAGCTAATTTGAGCAATCATTGTTTTAAAATAAAGAAAGAAATTTAAATAAATTAGAAGTTGAAGTTTTCTTTAAGTTATACCATAGTTTACACTAAATTTGCACTTGATAAAAATAAAAAAAATATAAAACATTAATTTTTCCAATAATAGAAGATATTAAATATTAAGTATATAAGTCTCTCTTAGTCCTTAGTTGACTTTGTCAGTGATTTTTCATCAGCAACATGAATAGGACATAAAATCCAATGACACAGAACTATTTTTTTTTTTTTAGAGATTAGAAGATACCACTTTGATGAACACATTTATTTAAATAGCTTTTATCTTGTACTAAGCCACTAGTTATTAGTAGTGCATAATATGAACTGATCAACTCTAGTGAAAATTCACCTGGCTCTAATGATCCCTCCATAAGATCCTAAGTCTCATGCTGGTAATGAAAACACTAAAGCTGAAATGCAAATGCAATATAATTTTATCATTTATTTTCTTTTGCAAGTTCTTTCATAGATATTCATGAGGTTAATGCATATTTTTACTGGTGGATATTATGTAGACTTCTTAAATTCTGAATGTGGGTTGGGAATGTAAGTCCCATATGTTTAGTCAAAAATTAGAGGAAAAGAGGCTGGAGAGATAGCTCAGCAGTTAAGAGCACTGACTGTTCTTCCTGTGGACCTGAGTTCAATTTCCAGCAACTACATGGCAGCTCATAACTGTCTGTAGTTACAGTTCCCAGTTCCAGGCAAACACCAAGGCAAATAAATAAATAAATATTAAAAAAAGAAGAAAAAATGACAAATGCTATCACTTTTTATATAGCCTTATTACTTAGTTTTTCTTCAATTTGGTTATACTCACAATTTAAAACACATTCTTTAAAATGATTTAATAATTCTGTGTCAATAAGGCAATGTCAAATACAAATTTTACAGACTCATTTCATCTTCATAATAAATTTGTGGAATTAAACATGCCATACTTTTTTATTATGAATATTTAAGATTACTTAAGGAAAATAACAGCTATCCAAGGGCCATCAGTTATATATAGATATGTGCTGTAATATGACATCATAGCTACTATTTATTTTATATGTCGAATTATAGTTTTAAATTATTTATTCACTAGTTAATATTAAAATATATCTGTATAAAATTTTCTTACTGTAAACGTTTTACTTATCTCTCTTTGTATTCTTTAAAATCTAGGCTTCTATTAGTGTTAATTGTTAAGTACAAATATTTAAATAATATATTACTAAAGTTAAAAGTTATCAGTTAGTATACTTTCGATTTTTTCTTTTCCTACATGCTTTAAA
>PVIH01020803.1:0-12405 GCA_004025045.1 Sigmodon hispidus
CAGATGTGTTGGGAGGGGGAAGAGACCTTGAATAAGGATATACAGGGATGGAAAAAAAAATTCAGAGGGAAAGATGAACACAAAGAAAATATAGGTGTAGCAATCTTATTTGTATTTCTACCCTTGATAAGCCATGCTTATCATTCTTATCCTCTGTATAGTTCTGTATAGTTGTTGTTAACTCTTCCACATTTTAAATCCTTTTTACTGTGGTTTTTTTTTTTTTTTTGATAAATACAAAATAAAGAAGGAAAAAAAAATAAAATAAATAAATAAAAAAAATAGAGTACAGGTCTAAAAAGAGAAATCTCAATAGAAGAATCTTAAATGGTCAAGAAACACTTAAAGACATGTTCAATATCCTTAGCCCTCAAGGAAATACAAATAAACAAGACATGAGATTCCATCTTATACCAGCCAGAATGACTATGATCAAGACCACAAGTGACAGCTTATGCTAGTGAGGATGTGGCGCAAGGGGCAGACTCTTCCACTGCTGGTGGGAGTGCAAACTTGGACAGACACTTTGGTGATCAATATGGCAGTTTTTCAGAAAATTGGGACTCAGTCTACCTCAAGACCCAGCTATACCACTCCTGGACATATACCAAAGGACTCTTCATCTCACTATGAGGACACTTGCTCAGCTATGTTCATAGCAGCTTTACTCATTCCAGCCAGAAACTAGAAACAACCTAGATGTCCCTGAACCAAAGAATGAATAAAGAAAATGTGGTGTGTTTATACAGTGGAGTATTACTCAGCTGTTAAAAACAATGACATCATGAAATTTTCAGGCAAATGGATAGAACTAGAAAGAAATCATACCAAGTGAGGTAACCAAGACCCAGAAAGACAAACATGACATGTACTCACTTATAAGTAGATATTAGCCACAAGATAAAAAAGAACCAGACTACCATCCACAGACACAGAGAATCTAGTAACAATGAGGGCTCAACCAGGGACATATGAATCTCACTGTGAAGGGGAAATAGAATAGGTATCACCAGTGGACAGGAGTGGGGGGTCTGGATGGTGGGGATGGGAGCAGGAGGGATCAGGGTGGGGAGGATGAAAAGAGAGTATTGGGAGAGACAACTTACGGTGGTATATTTTATATCTAATAAGAACAGCCTGGAATATCAGAGGACAGAGCCATCTCTCCAGCCCCCTCCCCTTTTTTTTTGAGACAGGATTTTCTTTGTAACAGTCTTGACTGTTCTGGAACTTGCTCTCTAACTTGCTCTGTAGACCAGGATGGCCTCGAACTCACAGAGTGCTGGGACTACTAGCATGTACCATCCTAAAGTTAAGATTAAAGGTGTGAGCTACTACTGTTTGGTTACTAGGCCTTGAACTCATAGAAACACACACAGATCTGTCCCCTGATTGGTGAGATTATCTGACCCTTATGGCTTGACTGTGGCTGATTCTGTTCTCTGATATTCCAGACTAATTTTATTAAATATAAAATATATCACCACAATGACTGGAATCTGAGGGCATTTCTGGGATGAGCTAGAAACATAGAGCAATGGAAACTCCCATGAATCTATGAAGGTGACCCCTAGCTAAGACTCCTAGCAAATGGGAGATATGGAGAGTGAACCTGCCATCTCCTGTAACCAGGCAAGACTTCCAGTGGAGGCATTGGAACACAAACCCTTCAACCTACCATTGGTCTTACCTACAAGATATGCTGGGGTGGAAATGGTAAAGAAATCATGGAATGGGCCAACCAATGACTGGTCCTGCTTGAGACCCATACCATGAGGGGAGCTCACTCCTTACACTGCCTGGAGGACAGGACCCAGAGGTGGGATACCCCAGAGATAGAACAAACACAACTTGCAAAAACCAAAACAAACACAAAGCAAAGTCAATGAAATAACTCCTCATGGGACTAAGGACAAGAACAAAATCTGAAAATTGTCTGTTAGTTATATTATATTAGTTGTATATAATGATTTTTTTGTGCCTAGCCCAACTGGCATCAGAGACACTTCATCCAGCAATTGATGAAAAAGGATGCAGAGACCCACAGCCAAAACTCAAGTGAAGCTTGTGGAATCCCATGGAAGAGGAAGTAAAGGTTTGTAGGAGCCAAAGGAGATAAAGGAAATTACAAGAAAACCTACAAAATCAACTAACCTGGCCTCAGGGGCTCACAGAGACTGAAGCAACAACCGGAGAACCTTCATGGAACGTCCCTAGGCCCCCTGCATATATGTTTTGTTTGTGTAGCTTGTTCTTCATGTGAGACTCCTAACAATTAGAGCAGGGGCTGACTCTGACTCTGCTGCTTGCTTTTGGGACCCTTTCCTCCTATCAGATTGCCTCATCCAGCCTTAAGAGAAGAGGAGGAGCCTAGTCTCACTGCAACTTGATATACCATGGCTGGCTGATATCCAGGGAGGCCCACCAGTTTCTGAAGAGAAACAGAGGAGGAGGAGGAGGAGTGGATGGGGGAGGGGAAAGGGGGTGGAAGGGAGAGACTGGGAGGATAGGATGGAGGGTAAACTTTGGTTGGAATATAAAAATAAAACAAAAACAAAAGATTTTACAGAGGAAAATCCTTGATTATGGTGATAATAGCTGCCTAGCTACCTTTCAGGGATTTGAAGGCTGTTTTTGTGGGAAGTTCTGGCTCTTCATTGGGCCTACAGGTGCCTGATGGGTGACTGGAGCAGAGTGAGAGGTGTGGTGGCCTCTCTATGTTCATAGTTCCTGTGTTGTTTTTGCTGTTTCAAGCTTGGGGTCAGATGCTCTGAGGCTTTCTGCAGGTAGGCATGCTGTCATTTAGAGATCCTGTAACCTAGATGTCTGTCTCCTCTCTGCTTCACTAAAGCCCTTCAAACTCATGTGCCTGGAAACAACAGACTGTGAAACACATAAAAGGAGGAAGCATCTAGTCTCTGCCTGTCTCCGTAACACAAGAAATCCTTCCTCCTCTTCACTAGCTTTCGCCCCTCCATTTCTTTTACTCTATAGTTGGCCAAGGTCATTTGCTAGTCTACTGCCTGTGTTTGTCTCTCACTAAGAACAAAGGTCCTCCTGTTCAGTGACCTGGTGTAGGCTCAAGAACTGGTAACAGTGAGAAGACTGAGACCCAGACTTAGTAATATTTTGAAGATACCATGAACTGAGATATTAAATCACTTTTGAATCCCCTCATTTGACCATGAAGATGGCTAATGGAAAACTGCAGATCTTCATCCATAGTGCTCCAATAAAGCTGCTGTTTACAGTCGTGCACCCCAGTGTACATCTAGTGACCAAGAAAGACTATATATTTATGTGAGACATGTGCTTCAGCTGATAAATATTAATTGCATCAGGGTTTACACAATAAAAATTTATTCATGAAAGTTTTCAAACTTGCTATTTGGCATCCACATTTAAATGGAGCCTAAAGAAGGTGCTATTTCCCATCCAAGCAATCCCTGGGGTCCTGTAAGGACCATGTGCAGCTGAACACCTCCTGGTGACATCATGATTTTGTGCCTTGCTTATGTTTTCCTCACCTTTCTAGAATTCTGGATTTGGTCTGTTGGGATTTAACACAAATTTATATTGTCTTAGAATCATTTCTGAATCACTCTCATTTCATCTTGTCCTCTGTGCTCCTTGTCTGTGTTTCTAGAACATTCTGGAGGTAATTGTACTATGGACTCCTGATACAGTTTTCCTATCTGCCAACCCCATTGTAGTTTCAGGTCAGGCTGCAAAATGGTTTATTCATCTTTGATACTCTACAACTTAACAAGATCCCAGCCTACTCAGTGAGTATTTGTTGAATATATAAGACACTTGAAATCTATGTTAGGGGTCTTATCATCTCTTTACTTCCCCCTTTTCTATGCGGTACCTCACTCTGCCAAATCTCATTCTCTTCTCTCCTTGCTTGCCAATGATTCCCACTGCCAGATTTCATCTGAGTTTGGAAATAAGTTTATTTATGTCATAGGTTACAAACCTCTGGAGAACTGTCTAATGGTCTGAATTTTAAATGTTCTCCCAAAGTCCATGCTTTGCAAGCTTGGTCCATAGCTTATAACCTATTGGTAGTTAGTAGTAATTTAGGAGATGGAGCCTGTGTAGTTTTTGTTTTTGTAAATTTGGGATGACTCTCTGTGGTAGTTTGAAAGAAAATGGTTCCCGAAGGGAAAGGCACTACTTGTTGGAAGAAGTGTGTCACTGTGGGGGTGGCTATGAGCTTTTCTTTGCTCAAGCTTCACTCAGCGTGACATTCAGACTACTTCCTGTTGTTTGTGGGATCAAGATGCAGCTCCTTCTCCAGAACCGTGTCTGCCTGCATGCTGCCATGTCCAGCAGTGATGATAATAGATTAAACCTTAGAAACTGTAAGCCACACAATTAAATGTTTCCCTTTATAAGAGTTGCCATGGTCATAGTGTCTCTTCATAACAATAGAACTCTGACTAAAACACTCTCTATAGACTCCTTTTATTGCCCTTTCTACTTATTAAATATAGGATTGGGATTTAGCTCAGTGGTAGAAAATTTTCTCAGCAAATGCAGAACCCTTAGTTCAGTTCCAATACTTGGAGGAAGGTGAACTCCAGTTACTTTTTAATTTTGGCCATTTTATTATGATATAAAGTATTTTGGTATTAATTATTAGATACTCTACACATTTCTGGACAATCAGGTAATTTCTAGTTACCCCTTTTATAAACAAGCCTGTGTAAATATTGTGCATGAATCTATACATTTCTAGTTACCTCCTTGAGATAAGTCACTAAAAATTATTTGCTCCCTCTGTGTGAATATTTTAAAATATATTGACATATATTGCCCAGATAACTTCTGGCTATGCTAATTATTCACTCATCCATTTAGCAGGTATTTCATATTGTACTTTCACCATGTGTTTCTCCCTGTATAGGAGTTACTGTAATAGAAATGACATATTTAGAACTCTTGCCCTAGAGGCAAATGAGTAAGAAGAGGAGACAGGGCAGAGAATGAGAGCTTCTTTGGATGTTCTGAAGTAAGTGCTGGTAGCATGGGGTGGTAAGAGTCATGAAAGGATTGTTTGTGGAGCTCATTTTTCTGCAACCTGAAACACTAGGCAGACACCAGAAAGGGAGGCAGAATGCTGATCTCGAAGGAACTGAAGAGTGGCAAGAAATGATGTTGAGAAGAGAGGGCAAGGATGAAAGAACCAAATCAGGCTTCTCTATTAGGTGAAAGGAAGCTATGAAATCCAACCAGTAAAACATTGTGCTGTTTGTAAGTATCACCAAGTCAACCCATGATATATAGATATAATTTGATAGTGAGTTTCTCTATTTAGTCCTGGCTGTCCTGGAACTTACTCTGTAGACCAGGCTGATCTAGAACTCACAGAAATCCTCCTGCCTTTGCCTCCTAAGTGTGGGGATTAAAGACGTGCACCACCAAGCCCAGCTGTGACATAAACAGCTTTACTTGAGGGAAAATGTCTTGCTGTGTATCCCAGGCTGGCCTCCAAGCCATGAGCTTTTCACCTTACCTCTTGAGCAGTTGATTGTATTTCACAGTACTCTGGTATGCATGCTTGACTTTTGATAGACATCTCCTAAACACAGTCTCCTCAACTCCAAATAATGTCCCAGGGTGGAATATGGAGCATTGTGGTTGGCAGGCATTTTATTGTCTTTCAGACTACAGTTTCACAAAGCATGACCTACATTTTTCACTCAGGGTTTTTTTTTTCCTTAGGTTTGTTCTCTTCCATTAATGCCAACACGCACACAGAAGCTAGGTGTGAAAAGTGGTCAATTTTTTTTCTTCTGCTAAGATTAATAACTGCTTGAACTTTTTTTGGTTGTTATTATTGTCATTGTCACTCTAAGAGCAAAATAATTTGATAGGGCAAATTTAAAAATCTTTAGTTCAAATATGATGACACATCTGCATTTTCTAATATGTATAACTTTCACATAAATATACTAGCTTTTCTAGTATATAATAATCATATATTACATACAATTACAGGTTATGGATATATGAAGATAATACCATATGGTTAATGATAATAGCTTTTATATAGAAAAGGAATTAATTTCCCCCAAGCTTTATAGTTATATCCAAAATACATTTTGCATTCAACAGCAGGAGCTGTTTCCAAATCTTCATCCTTGGCTTTGATGAGTTTGAGTGTTTATTGAGCTGGGATCTGTATTCAGATGTGTGTTTATCTTTTGAGTATTGTGCACTGATGTTTGCAGAACTGTTTCAGATTTACACATATTTATAAAAGGAAAGAATATTTATCCTTTTGGGGTCTAGATACTACTTATTTCTTCTAGTCTAGGAGGGAATGATTTTTTTTTTTTTTTTTTTTTTTTTTTTTACTAGAATTCAGTTCCTTTAAAGCCTCCTTCAAAATCAAATAAGATTACAGTGAGGAAATATTCTTCCAATTCTTTGTCTAAAAACGCGTCTCTACACAATGATATTCTGATTGTTCAGTTTGGCAAGATGTGTTATTGCAAGCAATCAAAACAAACTGTCTTGCATAAAGTCAACAAACACTGTTGCAGTATTCTAGGACCAGGGTAGGTGCTGTGAGGGCAAAGGAGAAATACAGTGTATAGCCCTCTCTTCCTAGGCACTTACTGCTGAACCTGGGAGACAAAACAGAGGGGTAGGAGCCCATGTTGGACACTGACACCTATGTGGCACTTATGACCCAAGAATTGGGTGATATACTTGCTACAAGTCACCCACGCATAGCTGAGCTCACTATTGTTCCGATGTTTTTCAATATTCTCTTTCTTACTCTCCATGTGGTTGCCTATCCTTCAAGTCTCTCTCAGTCCCTGCCACTCTTACCTCCCACATCCAGGAAACATCCTAGCTCCTTCCAGTGAGCTCCTGACTGGCCTCATTTGCTCTGTTCTTCTCCTCCTGTATGTATCAGCCTGTCCTTCTTTTGTATGGTGAGGAGAATGCATGCTCCACAGTGCAAATCTGATTAGATGAATCAATTCTTTTGGTGCAAGTGACAGAGCACATTTAGGAAAACAGAAGCAGAGGGGGTTGTTTATTGTTGTGACTGCAGTGGGGACTCGTGGGTTTTCAGATGCAGGATGCAGCTGGGTCACAAACAGGCAGAGATTACAGTCATTTATGAGTGTTTTCTTTGCTGCTTCATTTCTTTCTGAAGATCAGCTTCTTCTCCTATCTTTGTAACAGAAATTACAGCCAGCCTAATCTTAAACTTTTTTTTTTTTGGGGGGGTTATTTTTTTCATTGGACCATCTCAGGTCCAATGAATGAAACATGGGGATGTGTTAAGTCTGTCCAGTAGAGATAAAGGTCATCTCTTATTGATAAAGAAGAAATACATCAAGTAGACTTTACTATTCTTAACAAATATGCACCAAACACAAGTGCTCTCAATTTCATAAAATAAATTCAAGTTAAGACATCATTGATCATCTCCAACATAGTAACAGTTGATAATCAGCACTCCAGTCTTACTAAGGTTTTCTGAACAAAAATAAATAAACTTGGTAGCTAAGTAACACCCTAGATCAAATGGGTTTAACAACTATCTACAGGATATTCTACCCAAACACTGCAGATACACATTCTTTTCAGCAGTCCAGGAAACCCTCTATTGAGCACACATATTAGGAGAGAAAGGAAGTCTCAGGGATTGTGGGAAAATGAAAAACTTCTTTTATTCTATATGACAGCAATGAATAAAGCCAGAAATTCACAGCAAGGGGAACTACAGTTAGTACAAAAACTCATGGAGATTAAACACTTCATTATTAAATGTTGAACTTGTCACTGAAGAAATTAAGTAGCAAATATGTTCTAAGAACTGAATTAAAACAAATACACAGTGTACTTCAACCAATAGGCAGTCCTGACAGGAAAAGTTATTGCTCTAAGTGCCTACATTAGAAAATCAGAAGAACCTCATGTTAATTACTTTATAGGACTCAGAAAAACAAAAACAAACCATAAGAACTGAATTAAAACAAATATACAGTGTACTTCAACCAATAGGCAGTCCTGACAGGAAAAGTTATTGCTCTAAGTGCCTACATTAGAAAATCAGAAGAACCTCATGTTAATTACTTTATAGGACTCAGAAAAACAAAAACAAACCATACTCCATAATAATAGATGCAAAGTAATAAATAAAATCAGTGAACTAGAAATGAAAGGGAAAATCTTTATTTTTTTCTTTCTTATTTAATTGACAAAAAAGTCAATAAAATAAAGAGTTGGTTCTTTGACAAGATATATGAAGTTGACAAATCTCAGCCAAATCAACTAAAATAAAGGAGAGATAAGGCCCCAAATAATAATTAGAGATAGAAAAAGAAGATATTGCAACAGATACCAATATTTGAAAAATCCTAAATACATATCTTGAAAACAGATATCCTACCATTTTGAAAACCTAGAGGGAATGGATGAATAGATGAAATTTTAAATGCACATGACCTACCAAAGTTAAACTAAGATTCATAACAACTCCATAAATAGTTTAAACATGTCCATAAAAAGCAATGAGATTGAAGCAGCAATTAAAAAAAACCCAAAAACCCTTTCTTTAAAAACGCCCAGCCCAGATGGATTCACTGCAGAACTCTACTAGAACTTTAAGGTAAAAAAATAAAACCAATATTTCTTATTTTCTTTTCTGTGTTGAGGTTTGAATGAGAATGCTCCTCATGGAATCATATATTTGAGTACTTGGTCCCCAGTCAGTGGAACTGTTTGGGAAAGATTAAGATGTGTGGCCTTGTTGGAGGAAGTGTGTCCCTAGGGGGAGGCTTTGAAGTTTCAAAAACCTACATGATTTTCCAATTAACGCTCTCCCTTTCATTGTTGTGTTTCAAGATTTAAGGTCTCAACTCTGCTCTAGGGTCATCCTGCCTGCTGCCACATTCCTTCTCATGATGGTATGAACATCTTCTGAAACTGTGCCTCAGACTCTTTCTTCTGTAAGTTGCCTTGGTTATGGTGTCTTATCACAGTCATAGAAAAGTAACTAAGGCATTCGTTAAACCAGACTAGGGAAGACCCCTTCTTCCCCTTTGTCCTACAAAGCCAGCATTACACTGATAGCAAAACCAGATTGACACATTGACAACAAAAACTATAAGTCAGGCTTCTTGATGAACATTGACATAAAAATTCTCAGTGAACTACTTGTAAACCATATTCACAAACACACCAAGGAGACAGGGGGATGGTTCATCTGGTAAAAGCACTTGCTGTGTGCCTTAGGGTTTCTACTGCTGCAACAAACATCATGACCAAAAAGCAAGTTGGGAGGAAAAGGTTTATTTGGCTTACATGTCCACAATGCTGTTAATCACTAAAGGAAGTCAGGACAGGAACTGAAACAGGACAGGAACCTGGAGGCAGGCGCTGATGCCAGAGGATATGGAGGGGTGCTGCTTACTTGCTTGCTCTTTTAATTTGTTCTGCCTGCTTTTGTATAGAACCCATGACCAGCTCAGGGTTGGAATCATCCAAGTACCCCATCAATCACTAATTAAGAAAATCCTTTACAGCTGGATCTCATGGAGGCATTTTCTCAGCTGAAATTCCCTTCTTTCAGATAACTCTAGTCTGTGTGTCAAGTTGACATAAGAACAGCCAGCACACTTGCAAACCTGACAACTTAATTTGGACCACCAGGGCTCATATAAAAGCCAAGCATGGTGATATGTGTCTATAATCCCAACATTCCTACATAAGATGGGGACAGAGAGAATAGTCCTCAAAATCTCATATGCCAGCCAGCCTGGCACATATAGCACAGTGGTAACACAATGAGAGACAGAGATAGAGACAGATAGAAAGACAGACAGACAGGTAAATAGATTAATCTAAGTATTGGAATAGATAGATCTAGGGGTAGGAATAGATATAGAGAGACAGATGCAGAAGAGAAAGAAATAGACAGAAGGAGAGAAAGAAAGAGAGAGATGAGAGAGCTAGAAAGAGATTTCTTGTCTGAAACAGGTAGAAAGAAAATGCTACACGAGGTTGTCTTCTGACATTCATATGTGTACTGTGGCACATGTGGGCCCTCACATATAACACACACACACACACACACACACACACACACACACATTACTCTTATACCCATTATTTTAAAAAGCATACATTAAATAGACCGTCTTCTATGATTAAGTTTACTTTATTCCTGAGATTCAGGAATGGTCCAAAATTCACAAACTAACAAATGGAATCCATCACATAAATGCCTTCAAAGAAAATCTGAACAAATGCCAAAAAAGCCTTTGTCAAATCTAGCATCCCTTAATAATAAAATCCCTAGAGAGACTAGAAATAGAGGGAACATATCCCAACATAATTTTTGCTTTATGTGACAAACCTATAGCTAACCTCATGCTAAGTAGAGAGCTTACGGCATTCCCACTAAAATCAATAAGACAAGAATGCCTGTTCTCTCTACACCTACATGAAAGAGTGCTTGAAATGTTACCTAAAGCAATGGCAAAAGAAGGAAATAAAATAAAATGAATACAAATAGAATAAGGAGTCAAAGTCTCTCTATTTATAGATTATGATTTTATATGATGAAGAGTCCCCAGTGAGTTCACTAGAAAATTCTTAGAACTGATAGACACTTTTAGCAAAATGGCAGGAGATAAAATACAGAAATTATTAGCCTTCCTATACAATAATGAAAATAAGTGAGAAAGAAATTAGAGAACCACTCCTACTCACAATAGCCCAAGAAACCCTTGGAATAAATTTAAGCAAGGGAGTAAATGTCTAGTTTGTTTTTATTGCTGTGATAAAGACCATTGGAGTGGAAAGGCTTTAGTTCACATTAGAAGGTTGTGGTCTATCATGGAGGGAAGTCAGGCAGGAACCTGAGGCAGGAACGGTGCAGAGGCCGCGGAGGCGTCTGCATGTGTCTGTGTCTCTCTCTTCTGCTCACTGGCTTGCTCCTCATGACCTGCTTAGTGTGCTTTCTAACTTAGATCAGGACCATCTGGTGACACAGCCCACAGTGGAGGGCCCTCTCACATTATTCTTCAATCAAGAAAATGCTCTACAGACCTACCTACAGACCAAACTCTTGTTTGAAAGCATTTCTGAAGTTCCCTTTTCCCAGATGACCCTGGATTGTGTCAAGTTAAAAAAAATCTGACCAGGACAGTGAAAAACCTATGCAATTAAAACTTTAAAACATGTTCTTTTTCGTGGCGTCTCCTAGGCAATAGGCTGTGTAAAAATGAAGCTGAATATCTTCTTCCCTGCCACTGGCTGTCAGAAACTCATCAAAGTGGACAATAAACGCAAGCTTCGTACCTTCTATGAGAAGCGCATGGCCACAGAAGTGGATCTTGATGCTCTGGGTGAAGAGTGGAAGGGTTATGTAATCCAAATCAGTGGTGAGAACGACAAGGTTTTCCCATCAAGCAAGGCGTTTTGACCCATGGTAGAGTGCGTCTGCTGTTGAGGAAGGGGCATTCTTGCTATAGGCCAAGAACTGGAGAGAGGAAGTGCAAGTCTGTTCGAGGATGCATAGTGGATGCCAATCTGAGTGTTCTCAAGTTGGTTATTGTGAAAAAATGAGAGAAGGATATTCCTGGACTGACAGACACTACCGTGCCTCATGGTTTGGGACCTAAAAGAGCTAGCAGAATCGGAAAGCTTTTTCATCTCTCTAAAGGAGATGATGTCTGCCAATACGTTGTCAGAAAGCCGTTAAATAAAGAAGGTAAGAAGCCCAGGACCAAAGCACCCAAGATTCAGCGTCTTGTTTCTCCCCCAACAAATGCAAGTGTATTGCTCTCAAAAAGCAACAAACAAAGAAAAACAAGGAGGAGGCTGCAGAATATGCTAAACTTTTGGCCAAGAGAATGAAGGAAGCCAAAGAAAAGCGCCAGGAACAGATCGCCAAGAGACATAGGCTGTCCTTGCTGAGAGCTTCTACTTCTGAGTCCAGTCAAAAATAGGTCTTGGAGGGTAACAAATAAACGATCATACCTTGAAAAAAACTCAAAACTTAAAAACACTGAAGAAACTAAGAAAGACACTAGAACATGGAAAGACCTTCAATGTTCATATAAATCAATATTGTGAAATAGCCATTCCACCTAAACCATCTATAGATTCAGTGCAAAATTCCAGGGCTTTTCTTTACAAAATTAGCAAAAACAATCTTGAAATTTATATGGAAAGCACAAAATACTGCCCTCCCTGCATCCCAGATACTCAAAGCAGCCCTGAGCAAAAGAAAATTGTTGGAGGTGTGATCAAACCTGATCTCAAGTTATATTACAGAGACAGTAATAAAAACATTGTTGTGGAATATTACTTTAACTATGTAAAGATGTGTTACATTTGTTTATGCTGCATTTGTTTAACTATGTG
>PVIH01020803.1:12505-31484 GCA_004025045.1 Sigmodon hispidus
AAAAAAAAAAAAAAAAAAAAAAAAAAAAAAAAAAAAAAAAAAAAAAAAAAAAAAAAAAAAAAAAAAAAAAAAAAAAAAAAAAAAAAAAAAAAAAAAAAAAAAAAAAAAAAAAAAAAAGCCCTGAAGCAAAACAGATGAAAAGAACCAAGTTCATTTAAGTTATAAAAGCTAGTGAGACAAGCATAAGATAAGGCCCAGCATTTGTAACTAATGAGAAGTCTCCATGTCGTGATTTGGGAGCCTGTTACACTACATAGCATTGGCTCCCCAACAGGCATAGAGGTCAATGAGATACATGCTCAGAGAATCCATATAGAAGTCAATATAATTCTAGTCATCTACTTTAAAAAAAAACCAAACTATTAATTTATTATTCTTTGACAATTTCCTGGGGGTTAGGACCTTGGCCATGACATACAGCTACTTTACCCCTGCGCTAAATGCCCATTCCTTTGTTTGACATTTTTACATATAAATGGAATACATTTCAATCACATGGATGCCTTTGATGTTGTTTTTTTCTTCTCCCACCAGGACCTCTGTGGTCCTCCCAGTCCCCATCTCATTTTCAGGCCTTTTGTAGTTTTGTTCTTGCTCTGTGACATGCTGGGTTTAACCAGGGCCTCTTGTCTGAGCATGCAAATGATGGATCCAGCAGAGCATGAGTGACTCACTATCAGCTACCTGATTTTTTTGGCAAGATGCTAAAATATACATTGTAAAAAAGACAGCATGTTCAGCAAATGTTCTGGGAAGACTGGATGTCTACAAGTAGAAGAATATTACTAAATCTCTATCTCTCACTCTGTGCCAAAAGCAACTCTAAACCAATGGAAGACTTTAGTGTAAAACCTGGCACTCCTAGAGAAAAAGGTAGGGGTTCACTCCAGCACACAGGCATATGACTCTCTAAATAGGACTCCTTTCATCTAGGAAGTAAGGCCATCAGTTGAAAATGAAATCAGGAAATTAAACATTTTCTGTATCAAAAAGGAAGTTATCAATAGAGTGAAGAGAGGCAGCCAGAGAATTGAAGAAAATTTTCAGCTATCTGTTGGTATTAGTTAGGGTTCTCTAAGAGAACAGAGTGATAGAACACACACACACACACAGAGGATTTATTAGAGTAGTTTATGTAGAATATGGTCGGGGTAGTTCAACAGTGGCTGATTTACAAGAGAAAGGCAAAGGACCCAATCAGTGATCAGTCCACCAGGCTGGATGTCTCTGTAGACCCACTCTGGTGCTGCCAGATTCCTAGAGAGCTGCCAGTCTTCAGTCTATGTTGGAATCCTGATAACGGTGGATTTAATACCAGCTGCAGCAGCAGCAGGATAGATGAACTTGCCACCAAGTGTGGGAATATGTAGGCACAAGTATTCTCCTTTTTCCAGGTCCTTTTATATGGCTGCCACCAGAAGGTGTGGTCCAGGTTCAGGGTGGGCCTTTCTCCTTTAGATAATCTGATTAAGAAAACCTGTTACAGGAGTGCCTAGGTTTTAGTTGATTTCAGATGTAGTCAAATTGATCAACCATCACAATATCTGACAGAGGAATGGGGTCCAGGACATAGAAACAACTGAAGGAAACTGAACACCAAGAAAACACACCAATATAGAGTGGAAGAAAGGTTATGGAACTGTATAGGGAGTTTTCAAAAGAAGAAAGAGCAAACTTTTTTTTTCAGCTGTACAGTCCAGGTCTTTATTTCTTTTGTACACTAGGCCATGAATTCACATGGAATGGGCTCCAGCAGCTCAGGCTCCTTCCGGTTAGTCCTCACACAGTGAGCTTCTCTGGGAGGGGCAGGCTTGTGCTTCAGCTGAACCCAGGTGCCCTTCTCCTTGGCTTCCTTTTTCTTCTGGTTGTTCTCCTTCACCCTTCATGAAGCTATCCCTGCTCTTAGAGTTCTTGATGTGCTTCATCTGCACATTGATTCTCTTGGCAAGAACCATGCCCTTAACTTGCTTGGTTACTATGATGCCCATGGCATGCTGGGTGACATTGTAGACTCTTCTGGTTTTGCCATGATAACACTTATGAGACATTCCTTTTTGAGCAGTGCCCATTCCCTTGATGTCTACAATATCACCCTTCTTATAGATTCACATGTAAGTGCCCAAAGGAACAACTCCATGTTTCCTAAAAGGCCTGGAGAACATATAGCAAGTGCTGTACCTCTTTCCCATGGTGTTTGTCATTTTGTGAAGCTACTGAAAGATGGCTGCCGTGGCCAAAAGGCGCAAACATTTTTTTAGAACATCATTAACTATTGCACAAATTCTATTTAGTATTATAATAAAAAACCAGAGCCAGATGTTGGAGGAAAGCTGGAATATCAGAGAGAAGAAACAGACCATAGTCAATTCTCACCCAGCGAACTCCTCAGGCTGATCAGGGTAGGTCCATCTCCATGAGTCCTCAGACTGACAGGTCACTCAGATGGAATGCTGAACTTCTTCCATCTTATATTTCTTTCCTCACCCAACTATTTTAATTCCCGGTTCAACTCTTCTAGAGCTAGGATTAAAGGTGTGAGACTCCACACTGCCAGACTATTAGACTTTGAACTTGTCTTCCAGTGATGGGATTAAAGGTGTAGGTTATCACTCCCTGACCTGAAAGGCTTGGCTATGTGGGTGGCTTGTCCTTTGAAATTGAAGACTATTTTTATTAAACATACAATATATCAGCACAATTAACCATCAGGGAAATGCAAATTAAACTACTTTGAGATTCCTTCTGACCTCAGTCAGAAAATCTACTGTGAAGAAAACAAACGGTAGCAGATGTTGATGAGTATCTAGGGAAAGAACCCTTGTTCAGTGTAGGTGAAACTGATGCAGCCACTATATAAATGCGTGGAGGTTACTCGGAGAGTTAAAAATAGAATTATCATATGACCCCGATGAACCCTTCCCAGCATATATCCAAAGGACTCCGTATTTTACTACAGTGATACTTTCGTGGCCATGCTCAAGATAGCAAGAAAACGAACTTATATTAGATGTCCATCAGCTGAAAAATGGATCTTAAAAATGTGCTATACATTCCCGGTGGGATTTCATTCCATTATATAAAAATGATATTTCAGAAAATCAGATGGAACTGGAAAATATTATTTTTAGTAAGGTAGCCTGGGCCTAGAGACACAGATACCATGTTCTCTCTCAAATGCAGATCTTGGTTGCAAAGATTTAGAGCTCTGTGCTTCAGTTGGAAAATGAGCCATTGTGAGCAAAGACTGCTAAGGGTATGTGTGTGTGTGTGTGTGTGTGTGTGTGTGTGTGTGTTTGAGAGAGGGAGAGAGAGAGAGAGAGAGAGAGAGAGAGAGAGAGAGAGAGAGAGAGAGAAGGGGGTGGGAAACAATGCGATATTAAGGTGAGAGAATAATACTAGGTGTAGAAATGTTTAAATGGAAATGAGTTGGGAGTAGAGGGCAAAGGTGGAGGTGGAGGGGAGGCGAATCAAAACTAAGAATGCATGAAATCACATATAAGCCTATTACTTTATGTGTTAACTAGATTTCTTTTTAAAAAGAGCTTGACTGGAGGTATCCTGTATGGTTAGGTAAGGTCCTCCCAGAAGCAACAGTATTTTAAATGAAAACTCTAGCGCTACATATGAGTTATTTCCCTAGGTGTTATTGGGCAGAGGCTTGCAAATCAAGACAAGCTATTGCTATTTGTTATTGGCTGCCCGATAGAACTAGAAGGTAAAGCCCCACTGCTGGAGACACAGCACAGGCACAGGACACAGAGAATTCAAGCTGGAAGTGGCATGAAGGCCACCGTTCCATCTCCTCACACCCCTGCTCACACTCCCTCTCACCCCCTTCACCCCTCCTCCCCCCACCTATAACCCCCCCCATATTTGGCTAGTATTCTGTGGACAGAATTACCCACAGTCAAACCATGAAGGTCAAGAAATGGTGACTCACACCTTTAATCCCATCACTAGGGAGACAGAGATCCACATGGATTTCTGTAAGTTCAAAGCCAGGCAGTGGTGGTCCATGAAGTTAGTTCCCAGCACCTGGGAGGCAGAAGTAGGAAGATCTCTGTGAGTTCAAGGCCAGCCCGGTCTACAGAGAGTTCTAGGACAGCCAAGACTGTTACACAGAAAAACCTGTCTCAAAAAAAAAAAACAAAACAATAACAAAAAACAAAAACAAACAAAAGGCTGGAGAGATGACTCTGTCCTCTGATATTCCAGACAAATTTTATTAAACATACAATACATCATCACAAGGCAGAGCCAGAAAAGCCATTAGCAATCTTACCATTGGTGGATAACATGCTACAATACCAGTCAGTCAAGTTATGCTCACTGGTGCAGCTCTGGTGTCTTCGTTTCTAATTGAATTTGAAGGCCACCTCCTGGGGGGTAGGTCATGCTTGGTACTTGTAAACGAGATCTAAATCTCATAGTTAAGGAGGTCACAGGTCTTAGGGGAGGATTTACTGTGGCTGCCTTACTAAATGGACTTGCGGTCAAACTGCTGCCAAATGTTTGTTTATATACCCACAGCACCCCCATGTCTCAGGTCAGAGATGCTTTTTTTTGTGATGAATTATTATTGCAAATATTCATAACTGGTCATTATGCTGAGACTAAGTGACCATTGTGTGCCCAGCCCTACATGGGATAAGCTTGTAAGAGCTGGAGGGCTGAGCTAGTGCTGTACAATGTTGTCTTTGGGATATGACATGGTCCTTGTCATCATGAGCACCATCCACTGTGGTTCCCCTCACAAGACATCTGGGTGGGAGGAGAGCTCCCTGGGAAGCTCAGCAGGCCAGCAGAAGGATAGGAGGGAGGAGTGGTGGATGAGGATGATCACTGTGCACTATAAATGTAAGAAATTATCAACTGAAAAATATACACACTTACTCCTGAATATTTTGTTTTGATGCCATTGTAAGTGAAGTTTAAAATTTTCATTTTGGACTGTTTATAGTCAATTTATACAGTGATTTTATTTATTCATTTATTGATAGATTGGAGACAGGCTTTGCTAGAGGTGAAGACTGGCCTTGATCTTATAATCATTCTCTCTCACACTCCATACATTGGGAATGTAGGCTACACTTCACTTATTTATATTGTTTAGGGTTTATGCATAGGGAGCTTGTGCATGCTAGGTAGGCACTAGTGATTTTTGAATATTGATCTTATGTGCAGGCACTTCGCTGAACTGCTTGACTAGCTCTAGTATTTTTTGGTGAATTTATTATGGTTTCCTAGACATAAGATCACACTGTCTGCAATGGAAATATTTTCACTTTTTCTTTTCCAGTTGAAATTAGTACTAGTTTTGCTCTTGATCTTAGGGAAATAACAGTTTGTGTTATTTTGAACACACACACACACACACACACACACACACACACACAGTTCCTTGCGTTAAGGTTTTACTATGTAGTCTAGGCTGTCCTTGATCTCATGGTTCTCCTATATCAATCTCCTCGGGCTGGAATTTCAAGTGTCCATTATACCTGGGTAATAGTGGTATTTTTTTTTTTAAGACAGGGTCTCACTATGATGGCTATGGTGGTCTCAAAGTCACCCGTGTCAGGGTCCCTCAGCCTCTTGAGTGCTGGGACTACAAGTGTTAGCCACCACACCTAGATCTAGATCATTTTATTTCGTTGTCTTGCTCATAATCCTAGGGATTATGCCTCTATTTCACTCCATAAGTATTACATTAGCTGTGGGTTTGTCATAGATTCCCTTTACAGGGGTGTCTAAGAGGCAGGATAGAACAGAAGCCATGACGAACACTGGCGAGTCTTTCACAGAAGGCTCTGTGGTCTGCTCCTTGGGCTAAGTTCCAAGGAAAATGTGTAACAGATGACAATTCAGTTACCCAAGAAGACAACCAGAGAGTGCCAAGTCCATAAAGACAAAATTAGACTTCAAAATAAAAATGAGCTCTGTTTATAGGAAGATAAAACTGTTTTTCCTGCTTACTCAAATGGTAAACTGAGATTGTTTTTAGTAACCAACAAATAACTTTTAAATAATGATTTCTTTCTTTTATGAAATGACTAGCAATGAACACACATAACAATAGTTCTTAAGATGAATTCTTTTGGGGTGTCTGTTTGGCTCAATATAAATCAATTTTACAGTAAATTTAAAATGCTAAAATATTTTTGAATTAAAATTGATTTTTTTAGGAGCCATCTATGGACATAGTAGGAAATCTCTAATTGTTTTGGAGTTAGAATAATTCGTGGCAAAGACAATGCTATTGCAAATGGAAATCAATCATATTTCCACATCTAAAGACTTCTGGAAAGCTAAAATTTGAGCCTCGAAACATCCCTTTTACACATCCAAAGAAACATTTACTCTTCTATATGAAATTAAAATTACGGCTTGCAAGTATGAGCTCCAGGGTGAACTTGTGTCTGGTCCCACAGCTTCGCCTTCTGGGGACTGTTCGCAGGTCACCGCGTCTAGGGAGCTGCTGACCGTGGGGAGTGAGGGTTCAAGAGGTATCTGGGACCAGTGCTCATCAGCTCTAAAAGACCTCTGCCCTTCAAACAGTTAGGATATAGAGGAGCCTTTCATTAGACCAAGTTCAGGCCTTTCTCTCACAAATGGCCCAGGCAAATGAAAAGCGACGAAAGGAAATGGCAATTGCTCCAGCTGATCGCCTCAATATTGAAAATCCTGATGGTACATCT
Source organism: Sigmodon hispidus (assembly GCA_004025045.1). NCBI lineage: Eukaryota > Metazoa > Chordata > Mammalia > Rodentia > Cricetidae > Sigmodon > Sigmodon hispidus. The sequence continues at coordinate 19,201 of PVIH01020803.1, forward strand.
GGAAACATCGTACAGATGGATGTGGCCTTGTTTGAGATGAATCAGTCGGATTCAAAAGAAGACAGTTCAGAACAGAGCTCACAGGATAGTTCTGAGGACAGCTCAGAGTCTGAAGATGAAGCCTGCAGGCCCTCCGAAGTCACCGTAGAGAATATAAAGCTTCCGAATGCAGAAGGTGGCAGAGGCAAGATTGAAGTTTTAGACAGTCCAGCAAGTAAAAAAAAGAAGAAGCAGTGAGATAGACCATGAAAAGAAGCAAGTACTCCCCACTAGTGACTCGGGGGACGGCGGTTCCCAGGGTGATAGGCTCAGGGCTTCTGTGGTGCTCTGTGTGAATCAAAAAGAAAAAGTTACGGATGTGGGAATGTTCTAAATAGAAAGTGTCCAGAGCTTGACTGCAGACAGTGCAGTGCTCTTGGATACTGAGATGGGAAATCCACAGAAGAAATAACTTGATTGGTTACATGCAGACATCTGTCTGAGTTGACATGGTCTGAACAGTGTAGCATGTGACTCAGTGAAGCTCACGTACACTAAAATCAGGTTATTATTTATAAAATTCCCACTTCCAAATTAGGGTTTTGGTTTTGGTTTGTTTCTGTACCAAGGCAGGTTACAATTTGTAATATAGGAACTCGGTACTAGAAAGACCAGCCCAGGATAATGGCACCTGCCATTTAAAGTATAATGGTGGCTATATTTTATTCAAGGAAACCTAACTGCCTTTGTAATGGACATTTGACATCCTGTAAGGGCAGACTGATCTTTGCTGTAAAGATGTTTAGAGTTTACAAAAAAAAAAAAAAAAAGAAAGAAAGAAAGAAAGAAAGAAATTAAAATTACACTTTTGTATATTGTAGAATTATTATGTCAGAGGTAAAATTTTATCTAGAATACAGATACACACTATGAGATTCCTAGAAAGAAAATTTCTATGTTGTATTTTAAATTTTTATGTTTTTAGAAAAGGTCTTGTGTATTTCAGGCTGGCCTTGAACTTCATATTTAGCTGAGGCTGTCCTTGAACGTCTGATCCTGCTGCCTTCCAAGTGATATGGTTGCTGCCATGCACCACCAATGTCTGGCATGCATCTTAAATTTTAAAAGTACACTTAAGTTCTTAAATTTGGCCTTCAAATTCAAATAAAAAACATTTTTCTACCTTTTCAACATTTTGTTCATTTTCAGCTGTGTATATCTTTGTATTCACAGAGAGGTTAGTTCCTTTCTTACTGGAAACTTAAAAAAACCAGGGAAAAGTACATTCTTGAAATCAGTGGATTATGATCCTGGCTAGACATCAGAACAAACTGAGTTGCTTTTAAAAAAGTTAATGAACTTAGAAGTCTATTCTAGCCATTTATATTACATAATTTTCCTAACTCCCATCCTGTAACCAGGAAGCAGGAACAAGTTGGCTTATGCTCTAGATTCCAACATGAAGTTTTAACAGGCATTTTTATTCTTAGAGAATTTCATTTATGTATACACTTAGTCCCCCCTCACACCCCACCATGGTCTTTCCTCAACCCCACTTTCCTCCTGTTGAAATCCTACTCTGTAAACACCTTCCTACCTTTCTTCCTTGATGTCTTTTTAAAAATCTCATTGGATTTAATCATGGTTGCTTCTGTTAGCAAGTGTGTGTGTGTGTGTGTGTGTGTGTGAGTGTGTGTGTGTGTGTGTGTGTGTGTGTGTGTGTGTTATGATTCTTCAGTCTTAAAAGTTGAAATGAAAAGTATTGGCTGAGGACCCCCAAGACCAAGGAGATTTATTTATTTACTCCAGAGAGACAGAGGAGAGCAATAAGAGACAAAGACAGGAGACAGAGGATGAGGGAGAAGGGGAGGAACAAGGGAAGGGGGCAGGCGATAGAGAGGAGACAGACATGGCGCACAGGAAGACGGCAGCTTCTAAAGGTACAGGGGGAAACCCATGTTCGGATGAGGTGATTAATTTTAATTGGTCTTAATAATTAGATGCGTTAAAGGGGGCTTCTGATTGCTGGATTTCAATACTCTGATAGCTGAACCTTGGTAGTCAGCGTCAGGGGGAGGAAGGGGCCAAATAAGGGACTAGACCTGGGGGTTAGCTTCAAGAATGTAATCTAGCAGATTCAGTAAGGCAGAGGGAGCTGGGAAAGAAGGACAAGGCCTGTCAGGGCCACATGCTCCAGTGGGCTACTGTCCCTTCAAAACCATCTCACTGTGCTCAGAGCATTTAGTTCTTCTGTGGTATGCGTGTCACTGTGGTGGCTGGTTCATGTCATCCTTACAGAAGCTAGTCACTGTGGAAGAGGGAACCCCAACTGAGGAAGTGCCTGACACCATGAAGCGGGATCAGAGTCCCCTAAGAGAGGCAAGGAGAGGCAATTGGTGAAAGTACATCCCAGTTGCAGCAGGAGACCCCAGCATTTTGGAGAAGCCAATGCCATGGGATGATTGCCAAGGATAGCAGCAGCCATGGAGTGGGCCAGCTTTGGGCTGGGAGACGAGCTGTGCATGCTGAGAAGTCACCCTAAGTCTTTGGAGGAGCCCAGATCATGAGTGGGCACCGAGTAATTGACACTGTTGGACTTTGCTTTTGCTGGGCTCAGACTATGACTTTGACCTGGTTCTTCCTTTTTATAATAAGGAAGTATCTAACTTATTTTTGATTTTTACAAGATCCTACCACAGTCAGGAGAATTTGAAATTTTTGAGAGACTTTGAACTCTGAAAGAGGCATTGAATATTTTAAAAAAAGAGACAGTTTTAAAGTGTTTTAATTTGTAAAGACAGTGAGACATTTAGTTTGTAACATGTTTTGCGTTGTGATATTGATATCAGCAAAGCATCTTGTGAACAGGGAAGGAAAGGCTATGTTTTAATAATGTGTGTGTCAAGCTGACAAGGAGTCAATTGTGCTCGATAGTTTTATATCAAACTGACATAATTTAGAATAATTTTGGAAGAGGAAAAACCTCAGTTGAGAAAAATGCCTCCATAGACTGGCTTGAGGGCAAGCCTGTTGCATTTTCTTTGATGACTGATGGAGGAGGCCCCAGCTTAGCGCCATCCCAGAGCTCATGGAAGCAGGCTAAGGAAGCAAGTGGGCACTGTTCTTTTTACACCTTCCACAGCAGTTTGTGCCCTTAGGTTTCTACCTTGAGTTTCTACCCAGTCTTCCTTGGCTGATTGACTCTGATGTAAATGTGTTAGGGAAATAAACCATTTCTTCTTTCTTCCCAAGGTGCTTATGGTCTTGGTGTTTCTAATCACAGCAATAGACCCCCCCCCAATTTGGGAGAGATGGTCCCACCCCGCACCACAGGCCTTAGAGAGCTGGCTCTGCCCCTCCCTTGAGAGGAGGTCCCAGTAGCCAGACCAGCTTAACCACCACCTTGATTCACATCCTGGGCTTTGGGTTAGCCCACCCATGACCTGTTGGAGTTCCGTATAGGCACTGGTCCTGTGGAATGATAACTGAAACATCTCCATGCCTAGAAGTAACAGCGGGATATCTGGTAGGAGTTTCTATGAAGGTCCAGTGGTGATGGTGTGCTAGAGGCCAGAGGGCAGAACAAGACCAATGACTCACTGCAATGGACATTTTGTGGGTGTGGCTGGTTGGACAAAAGTGTGTATTGTGTGACACACTGCAGTGTCCAATGCCACTAGGGTGAACGATGCTTCCAGGTGTTGGAAAGATGGAGGATGTAGGTTGTTTTTTTTTTTTTTTTTTAAAGATTTTGGGGGTTCTTTTAGGGGAGCATGCTGCAGGGGTGAGGGGTTGATGTGGAGGAACTGGAAAGTGAATGGGATTGGCCTGCATGATGTGTGGTTCCTAAAGGATCAATGTGAAAAAAAAAAATCCCTTCTGATTCATTTGAGTATTGTCTGCTTTCGTTAGGATTTGACTGACAGATACACATTCATGTCATCCTGATTTAGTTGCATTATGATTTTTTGCTATATAAATATTGTCTACCATAATATAATAACTAGCATAGTATTCCTAAGTAAATATCTTAAGTATACAATGTGTTTTTTCAGGGAAGCTTCCCTTCTGGGCTGACCATATTTCTTCTTCAGTGACCTTTAAGAATCGTCTAGACTTTATTCACTATCTCTGGAGTCATGTGACCTAAGTTGGTTTATTCTTTTGCTCTGCTGAATACACTTGAAGAATTTCCCAAAGAATGGTACCCTGGTGATAAACATTGAGGCCTTGAGTATTTTAAATTGTTTTTGAAGATTGGAGTTATAGAAAGTAGACTGAACATACATTTTCCTTCAGGGTTTTGAAGGCATTGCTTTAATTTCTAATGCACTATTTTAAGTTTAGAGGTGTAGTTCCTTTATTTTGAGCAGGCTAGCCTGGTATTCACAAACCTCCTACCCCAGGCTTCTGAGTAGTTGGGACTATAGGTGATTCCTACCTCTTTTGTCCTACATTCTCGTTGCAAGTACAATGTTATTCTGAGTTCTTAATCCCACTAGCTCACAGACAGTCAGCTTTTTTATACAACCTAGAACCATCTTTTCAAGGGTGGTATTTCCTATAGTGGACTGGACCTCTCACCTCAATCAAGAATCAAGACCTCTCATAGAGATGGTCTCGGGCAGTGGCAGTAGCTTGAGGCCACCTCTATTCCCATGATCCTCATCAGGAAGCAGAGAGCAGAGCTTGAAGTGTGGTTTTGCTATAGTCCCAAAGGCCCGCTCCTAGGACTCCTCTCTCCATTAGGCAGGCCCGACAGCCCACCAAATCAGGGCCACCACCAAGGCGCAGGTGTTCAAGTATGAGTCTGTGCGGGGCACTGCAGATTGAAGCCAGAATAGCCTCTTCTTTTGGTCAGTTTCTATCTCCCACATTTCCTGGACCCACTTAAGTGGCAGTAGGTTTGCTTAACTGGGAGGTTTCTCAATAAATATTGTACTTAAATTTTGTTGTCTTGATCTAGGATTCCTGGAGTGCTCATAACTCCAACTAAATCTATTCAATTAACAGGTACCTTCTCCTGGATTATTTAGCATATGACAGTGCCATAGACTATAAAGATATTTCTTTTATGTTCCTTTAAAAAAATAAAGTTTGAAATTTAGAAAAGATGCAAAGACCACAGAGAATATTCTCATATCCCACTACCAGGATTTCTTACTATTCCAGTAAATGACATTTGCAACGACTAATGAACTTTATTTATTTATTATTAGTCAAAGTTCATGTTTGATTTTAGTCCCTATAGGTTTTGCCTCATGTCGTTGTACTGACCCAGAACCCAATCCTGGGTCTCTGATTCCACTGACTTACTGTGACTCTAGGGGACTCTCAGCTGTGCACAGTCTTCACACTTTCCCTGTTTCTGATGACTTTGACAATTATGTGAAGTCATGATCAAGTATAGCATGACCCACAACTAAGATTCTTCTTGTTTTGCACACCATTAGAACAGGGTCTTATATTTTTGGGAAGATTACAAAGAAAGAATGCTTTTCCCATTAGTATCTGTAGACAGTAGAACAAGGAACAAAGGAAGGCCTGGTCTCCAACAAGACTGTCTTATTTTAGTTTCTGTCACCCATGCTTTTCTTTAGCTGGCTAAAAATTAAGAATTTCTTCAAGCCTGTAGTCATAAGTCATAATAACTCATAGTATTCAGAAAAGAGGTGCAGGTTTGATTACGAATTGTTATGGTTTTTCTTCATTGTCTTCAGAAGTCCAGGTGCTGAAGGCTTGGTTGCCAGCCTGTGGTGTTATTGTGAGGTAAGTGGAACCCTTCAAGGTCCAATAGATGGAAGGAAGTTGGTCACTGGAAGCACTGAAGGGAAAAAGGGGCTACTCAAAGAAACCCACCCGAGCACTGAAACCAGAGCTAGTGAAAGAAACACAGCCTGGATCTGAGACCTGAGCCAGCGAAAGAAACACTTTATCCCTGAACCCAGAACCAAAGAAACATGCTCTGACCCTGAAACCAGTACCAAAGGAACACATTTGGTCCCTAGATATCAGAGCCAGTGAAAGAAATATGCCCTGGCCTTAGAATTACAGTCCAAAAGCTAAAAAAAGCCAGTGAAAGAAAGAGTTTGGCTCTGAAATCAGAGCCATCTCTGCCCCTGACCAATGAAACTAACCAATCTCTGTGCAGAAATAACTAACCAATCCTTGAGTGTCCCTGGAGGAACCCCACCATTAAGAGCCCCTATATAAACCTTTCTCTCTGCCTGTTCAGTTGTTGGCTGTTCATTCTCATCCTGGTAGAGGCAGCCACTCTCCTGGACTCCTCCTTCCCCCAAAAATCTTTCTCTAAAGAGTCTTGAGTTAAGATCTTCATTCACCTAGAGCAGAGAATTTGCTGAGATGTCCCTTAGGGGACTGAGTAGAAAAACCTTGCAAGGACATCCCCTTAGGGGGACTGAGTAAGGTGCAGCAAAAAAAGTAACACCTTTTCTGCAGAGCAGGAGGATATTGCTACATTTCAGCAGGGGCTTCCCCTTTAGCCAAGTGAAGCAAAAGAAACATGGTCTGGAGAGGAGAATCAGAGTTCTGCTGGAAAGACCCCTTGGGGGGGGGAACAAAACCCATAGAGCTGCAGGAGAGAAGCAGGATTGCTGTATTCAGCAGGGGAGACCATCCCCCCACCCCCAGCTTCAGGTATAGCCTGACTTCCCTCCAGAGCTGAGCTGTTTTCATTGCAGCTCCAGCCATTAGAACTGTCAGGACAGCTCTCTAGGTATAGCCTGCCTTTCTAATAGTCAGGATGTACTCCTCCTCCCAGAGCTGAGCTGTCCCATCCCAGCTCCAGCCGTCAGAACTGTCCTAACAGCTCCAGGTACAGCCTGGCTTCCCAAACAGTCAGGATACCTCCCACCCTCTTCCCAGAGTTGTAACACTCCATTACAAGGATGCCCTTAAGGGGTGCTTTGAGAGCCCAATTGCTTTTTTTTCCTCTATTTTGCTTTCCTGCTGTTATGAGGTGAGCATCTCTGCCCCACTGTGTGAACCTCAGCACAGTCCACCATAAAGAAGTCAAGGGACCATGGACTGAAACTCTTGAACCAACAGGCCAAACTAAGCCTTGCTTTCTTCCAGTGAGTCTTCTCATGTGTTTTGTCACAGCTATGGGAATGATATCATTATTTAAAAAGATATGTATCAGTTCCCCCCAAGTGAAGAAACACAAAAGGCAGGATGGAGCTTTCATGTCCTCTTCCTACCGATTGGAGGTCACACTCTCAGAACATGAATGTGTTCATCTCCTGGGAAGTGCTCCTAAGCTTTGGTGTCCAGGATTGATTTGGGGTCATCTTACTTGAGTCACTGTCTTTGTTACTGACTCAATCTCCAGTGTCTCTTTCCTCCATAAAGAGATGGGGCTGAGCTGATATCCCTTGCCTCCAAGTTCTCAGCCTTTTAACCAAATCAACTAACCTGGGCTCACAGAAGCTCACAGAGACTGAACCAACAACCGAGGAGCCTGCATGGGACTGACATAGGCCCTCTACATGTATGTGACAGTTGTGAGGTTTACTCTTCGTGTGGGACTCCTAACAGTGGGATCAGGGCCGTCTCTAAATCTTTTACCTGTTTTTGGGGCCCTATTCCTCATAAAGAGTCGTCTGGTCCAGCCTTAATACAAGGGAAGGTGCTTAGTCTTACTACAAGTTGATATACCATGTTTTGTAGATATCCACGGGAGGTCTGCCCTTTTCTGAATAGAAATGGAGGAGGAATGGATGTGAGGGGAGGCAGTGGGAGGTTGGGAGGAAATGGGAGGCTGGAAGGGAGGAGAAACTTCATTGAGATATAAACAAGAAAAAAGAAACCCTTGACTAAGACAGGGGCTCCACAGGTTTCACCGTGACAGTCTCTGGCTGGTTTGTGTATCTCGTTCGTTGGTCTTATTTAATACTCATTAACCTTCCTTCACCCTCATGGTCTTCTCCTCTCAACAGTGTCCAAGTCAGTGTCAATGTATATTCAAGATAGTGTTAATAGTACTCAAGTTTTATTACGAAACTATTATCACTTACTTTAGATCTGTTATTTGTTTACTTATTTTTGCTGTTGAGGTCTTAGACTTCCTTATGTCTTCTGGTTACACAATCTTCATCAGAGTGTACTTTGTAGCTGTTTCCCACACAGATGCTTGTTCCCTTTGCTGTGTATGACCTGTGCATTTGATGTAATTGCCCTTGTATCTAATTTTGCTTTTATTTTCTGTGCTTTCAGGGTCATCTATAAAAATTGTTTTATATATATATACACATACATACATATATATATATTTAGTAGTTTTACATCTTATATCTAAGTACATTTTGAGAGTGATTTTTCTTTTTTTGAGGCAGGGTCTCATGTAGCTCAGGCTGACCTTGTACTTGATATGTAGGCAACAATAGCTTTGAACTTGGTATAAAATCAAGGATGGCCTTGAAGTTGCTCTGTTCCCAGCTCCAAAGAGCTGGGTTACAGGGGAATACCATGATATGTTGTTTGTGAGTTGAGTTTTGTAATTAGTAAGAGAAAGAGAAAGGGTCTAATTTAATTCTATTGCAGATAGACACCCAAATGCCGTAAGAATTTATTGACCAACTTGTCTTTTCTCCAATGTTCTTAATGCCTTTGTCAAGAATCGTTTGGGTAATAAATGTTTTTGGTTGAACCTGGGGTCATTGGTGCAGATTATTTGGCTCATGAAAACAAAAGAATCTAAGTTCCAAAAGACAGACCAGAAAAACATTTCTGAGATAAACTAATTATGATAAATGAGGAAAGCTATCCATAATATTTGACTTGTGTCCTATTTTAACCAAGGCATTTTTGTTCCTTTCCTGGTTAGAAGCTTTTCTAAACTACTTATCCCGATCTTTCTCAAAATTATTTTAAGAGCAGCCAGTCACACATATTTGTTTTCTCCCTTCTCATTTTTATAATCTACAGATTATTTAGCTGAATACCCTCTTCTTGTATGGAAGAGATACATTTATAGAGTTACATGATTTGTGTAGAGTTTTAGCAATATCACAGGCGTTACAGCCTCTTTATGCCACTGGCAATTTTACTCTGCAATACTGGCCCAGTAGTTAACTGGTCAGTAACTCCTGAGCCCTTACAATATGTCCAGCACTGTGGTGTGAATAGATGCCACAAATTGTCACTACAATATGAGCTGGCCCATCCAGTACCACAGAATCCTATTTAAGACACAATTAGAAAACAGCAAGAGTAATATGTAACAAAGTTCAAAATTAGATGGAATGAAAGGTGAATGATATAGATGATTAGATTATAGAAATAATATTGTGTGGCATTTTGACTTGTGACTGAAAATACTTCATATGAGATAGGGACTAACAAATTAACTTAAATGTGAAAAATAAAAGCAGTCCAATGATACTTAAATTTATGCTCATTAAGAAAATGTCAAATGCTGTTATGGATGGTGAAGAACAATAACAGATGAACAAACCAGAGAAGTTTTTTGGGGAATAGAAACATTCTTGACAGAATTTCAAAGAATGCTGTAGTTAGGGAAAGTGGAAAAATTACAAAATAACACTATCAGGACACGAGCAACATTTTAATAAAAATTTGAGTACCTTATAAATTAAAATATTATTCCAACTCAGTTCAAAGGAAGGCCATTAAACATATTTATAGGCCTCTGAAATAAATTGCTGTTATATAAAACTAATAAAACCCAAATTTATATAAGTGCTTAGACGTGGAAATGTACACTACATTAAGCAGAAGAGCAAGTATCCAGATTTTATTTTGTGTAGATGGATCTGTTTTTTCTAAGTGCTTCTCTGGTGGTAGCAACTCCTGATGGTATAGTTTCTCAGTAGCGTATGTTCATCTGTATGAGTATTAAGAAACGTGTTTACTTTCAATAAGTTGCCCTAAAATAAGTCAGCTGGCTACCCAAGTTCTTAAAAAATAGACTGTCAAGAGTTGTCCTGAGGTCTTGGGGTAATGCATCAAAGAATAAGGGCACTCACTAACATGAGGACCCAAATTTGAATTCCCAGAACTCACATAAAATCTGAGCATGGCTATATGCTCCTGTTACCCTGAGTGCTGGAGGATGGAGAGAAGCAGATCTCAAAGGTGCACTGATCAGCTGGCCCAGTAAAATGGTGAGCTTCATGTTCATTGAGAGACACTGTCAATGGCAGAGAGTGAAAACACCCAACATTGTTCTATGGTTTCCACATTTACATTTGTACATGTATTTACACAAATGCATACAACACACATACGCACACAGAGACACACACACAGATACATACACAGACATACACACACACACACACACAGACATACACACAGAGGCACACACACAGAGGCACACACACAGACACACATACACAGACAAACATACACACACAGGCACACACAGAGAGACACATAGACACACACACACAGAGACACACACACACATTTTTCTGCTGACCTCACAGAATGAATAAACTTTAGTATATATAATTTTTATAGTTTCATTAAACCTGAAGAAATAAAGGGAATTTTTGAAGATTACGGGCAATGGAATTTCTAGCAGGTATTATTAGGAATAGGTTCTGCTGGGTTCTCTGCAGCATTGATTTGGGTTATCTCTGATGATCCTAACAGGCATTAATATGGCCTTTTACAGGTGACCTTTTGAATTTTTCATATGTCCAAAATCATCAGAGTAACCTTTCATCATCTAGGCTGATAGACATGCATGATGCTGTCATTTAGATGTCATTGGAAAATCTTCACTTGTATTGTTTTTACTTGTACACCTAATATATAACTTTGATTTTTGAGAATAAACTTTGAACTTACTTTTTAAATTTTATTATCTTTCTGTTTTATGTACATGAATGTTTTGCCTGAATGTATACAGTACCACATGTGTGTAGTGCCAGCAGAGGCTAGAAGAGAGAGCAGATTCCCCAGAATTGGAGTTAATGGCTAGATGTGCTTTGTCTTGTGGGTGCTGGGAACCGAACCTGGATGTTGTGCAAGAGCAGCCAGTGTTCTTCACTGCTGAACTGTTTGCTCAGCCCCACTGATTGCTTTACCCTTGAACCTGCAAGCTGCGTGATTGATCAATGATGACCTGCTAGTGAAGAGTGTGGGGCCGTAGCTCTAGCTGATATAACTGCTCATATAACCTTTATTGTGAAGCCTGTCTAATCATTGAGGAGAGCAGAATAAGAGCTATGATAGTATGATAAGAGCATGATCATTTCTTCTTTGGCTAGTGATGCCGGAGATGGGTTTTTGCAAAGAGAAGCTGTTAGTGAAGAAAGAAGATTCACTACTTCTGTGTTGCTGTTCTATAGTGGATAATACTAAAACATAATCCATGAGGCTTGATAATTAATGTAAATGAGAGAGTTATTAACAGTATTTCTGCTACTGCTTCTGAGTGTGTGACCCTCTCAATCCTTGAGTGTTTGTACTACTTGAAGGGTTTAAGTGCTGTGGTGGTTTGAAAGAAAATGGCCTCCAAAAGGAGTAGCAGGAGGTGTGGCCTTGTTGAAATAGGTGTGGTCTTGCTGGAAGAAGTGTGCTACTGTGGAGACGGGTTTTGAGGTTTCATGTATGCTCAAGATATCGTCTCAGTTTACTTCCTGTTGTCTGCGCAAGATGTAGAACTCTCAGCTACCTCTCCAGCACCATGTCTGCCTGCATGCTGCCATGTCCCACCATGAAGATAATGGACTGAACCTTTAAACTGAAAGCCGCTCAATTAAATGTTTGCCTTTATGAGTGTTGCTATCGTTATTGTGTCTCTTCCTGGCAATAGAAATTCTGACTAGATTTTCTGTTATGAATAGAAGTTCATAACAAAACATGGGACTTAAAAAAATGTTACTTTATTTCTCGTCAAATTTCAAAAGGAATTATTCACAGGAAACCATACCTGAGCTAAAATCTGGGCTACTGAGTGTCTTAGTCACTGTTCTAATGCTATGAATAGACACTATGACCAAGGTAACTCTTATAAAGGCTTGCTTACAGTTTCAGAGGCTTAGTCTAGTACTATTATGGTAGGTAGCATGGTGGCGTGTAAGGTGCTAGAGCAGTACTTAGAACTTTACATTCTGACCTGCAGGCAGGCAGGGAGGAAGATAGAGAAGGGTAGGTAGGTAGGTAGCTAGGTAGCTAGGTAAGTAGGTAGGTAGGTAGATAAGTAGGTAGGTAGGTAGATAGATAGGTTGGTAGGTAGATAGGTAGGTAGGTAGGTAGATAGGTAAATAGGTAGGTTAGTAGGTAGGTAGGTAGATAGGTTGGTAGGTAGGTAG
>PVIH01020804.1:0-31383 GCA_004025045.1 Sigmodon hispidus
CCAGGATACAGGCGCTGAGGCCCGCCGAGCCCTCCTCACCTCTGGTCAGGGTTCGAATCCGCCCCTCAGAGACCCCTGCAGTTAGTTTGCTCAGTTCACTCAGTTCGGGGTCGCGGTAGGGATCCTTGCAGATACCCTCAGCAGCAGCAGGAGCTGTGGGTGTGGCCAGGTGCAGAGTTCAGCTGCCCCTGCTCCAGGGCAGTTTAAGATTTGTCTCACTCAGAGAACACTGCAGGTACTTAGTAAAGCCAGATCCAGACATAGAAAACCTCTAAAAAGGTACAGTATGTTTAAAAAAAAAACATGTGCTTAGATGCTAATGAAAAAGGAAAGAAAATGAGTATAGACAGTCAGAAAAATGGTTTAAAAATAATAGTCTTTAAAGAAAAAATAAAATAATGTGAAAAAATATATGCCATGTAAAGATGGAAAATACATAGGGTGTCTGGATCCTGTATGGTGCTTTATTGAATTTAAATTTTTTAAATGCTAATGTAAAAAAGACAGTAGCTGCTGAGAGACAATGGATTATGGAAACTGCTAAATTAAACCAACCTATATTTTTTAAGAATGTCTTAACTTCAAAATGGAAGTCAGGAAATATTTTTTGTTGGGGGAGGTTATGTCTTTGTTTCCACAGGAAACAAAAAGTTATGGTTCTCTTCAAAACTAATGAAGATCAGATCTGATTGGGGAGACTGTTGGTTTTGCCCATGAAAAGAGACACACACAATACTAGGGCCACAGGAAAGTTTATTCAGGAGAGTTGCCAGGCAGGTACAGGAGCAGAGAAGCAGAAGAGGAGAAGAGACAGACTGTAACATGGAGTCTCTCTTTAAGAGAGAGGGTGGGCATGGGTTTACATAGCCACAGCCTAGGGACGTGCCTCCATATGCAGCATCCTGCTGGAGCCATGTTGGCTTTACCATGTGGCCGCTACATACTAGGAATTTTTGTTTCACCCAGTTCCATGTTAGGTTTGCCACGTGGAGTGTCAGGAATCCTTACATTTCACCCTTTTGTTTATTATAAAAAGAAAACTGGGTTTATTTAGGGAATGGCAGGGGGAAAATGGATCTGGGCCGACAGATCTCAAGGCTGCTTCAAGCTGTCTTAAGGGCGAAGTTGGTCTTTTCAGGGAACTGTATCTTCAGCCAGTTGGTCTGTTGGATTTTGAGGCTCATTTTCTGCAGTCTGGAGGAGCCTAAGCCATGGAATGATAAATTTTGATTTTCTGGAGCTTGAAAAAAAACTGAGTTAGTAAGAGAGCCTTGGGAAGTGATAATAAAGTGAGTGTACTCTGCTAGGTCTGGGGATGGAAAGAGGTTAAAATGTTTCTTGTTTTTTTGTTTATTCTTTGTAGAGGGTAAAATCGCTTCTGGTTCCTTTCCTTTGGTCCTGGGAGGGGAGGTAGGGGAAATGATCTGTTTTACCTGTATTGGCTCTGAAAATGGCTCTTGGGTTTTCACCCTGGGGGAGGGGTAAGGTGAAATACCTCAGAGCCTTTTGCTGGTTACCATCTCGACTTCAGGTCTGAGAAGCAGGCTAGAACAGAAAACTCAGAGACGGGATTTTAGAGAAATGTGTCTAGGCACACAAGGATTCTGGATGTTCTACACTTGGTGGTCCACCTGGGAGGCTGGAAGGCTAGAGCTGACAGGTTTAAGCAGATAGCAAGATGAGCAGGGAGGCAGCTAGAGCGGCTGGCAGAGTCTGGATTCAGGCAAAATGTGACTAAAGGAAATGAAAACTATTATTTTAGTTTTAAAAAAAAAAAATCTCTTTTTTATTAGGAGTATGGGGCAGGTTGGCATGTCCAAAAATGAGTGAGTGAAAGGGACATCCCAGAAAACATAATTAGGTGGCAGCATCTGATGAGGCCAGAATTGTTTGCTTCTCACCCTGACAATGGAGAGGCTAGAAAGAAAGAGAGGTGAGACCCCAAAGCTCCTGCAGGACTGAGTATGTGGCTCCCAGGGTTCACAAGGAGATGGACCACCCTGGTACCGTTACAACTACCCAAGGCTCCCTTTTTGTGATGATGGTGGTCAGGTTAGGGAAGCCTTGGAAGCACCAATTGCCTAGGAGACCAGCTGGAAGTGGTCTCTGTCTCCTTGCCACATGGGGCTTGGCGACACTCACTTAGACCAGCATTCCCTTGATGGTACCCAGGACAAGGCCTGAACCGCCTCTGTGAGGCTAGGCAAGAGCAAGGCAGTAGCCGGACTGGCCACACTTAAAGCACAGCAGGTTCTGCTTGCCACAGAAACAGGCAAAGGAGCTGGTCAGACAGCTTTTGCCAGCAGGAGGTATCTTTTGGCGTATTTTTTCATCTTTCTTGTGATACACTTTAAAGGCAGCAAGCACTAAGACTTCTGCCTGTGGAGTCTGCCTGTGGTCCCCTCTCAAGGTCTAAGTTTAGCTCTGATGTCAGGCTAGCTGTGGGTAAAGAACAGATCAGGAGAAGTTGCTCTTCCTCGGTGCTCTCGGGGATCTAGTATACTGTGAGAGCGCATTTGTGAGGCATTTAAAAAACCCGATGAACTTTATCTGAATGAGTTCTGGCCTGTTCTCAAACTTGCCTTTACTCTACAGCCTAATTTTTTACCTGAGAAAGTTCTGAGAGAGAAAACAGGATGTAAACTTTTACTATTTTATCTATAGCAGCTGCTTTTCTCACAGAGGGAGACTGGATCAGGATCTTTAGAGCACGAGAATAAGTGACTGGTGGGGGTAAATGTAGCTGCCAGGTTTGGAATTTCTGGAAAGGAGAAGGAAGAGTTGCAGATGAGCATTGAGATTTGAAATGTGGGGATTCTAGAGAGGATCTGGTCATGTGGCTAGAAACACATGGCAGAAGAACAGAAAGCCAGAAGAAAAAGTTTAGAGTTGAGATATGAAAAGAAACTGGAAAACTCTTAAGAACAGAGAGCTGGAAGAGAAGGTTTAGAACTGAGATATGGAAAGACATAGGAAAACTCTTTCTAAGAACAACAAGCTGGGAGAGACAGGAAAAACCCTTTCTATCTGCCCATAGGCTTGCAAAAGTTAGCTCCCGTAAAATATTGGGGTCGGTGAGCTGTTAGGAGGCTATTTTGAGTAATCTAAGGGCCGCATTTTAGAGGTGAGAATGGAGAGATATTTTCTGATGACTCATTATTATTGAGGCGGGGTGCGGGGGGAACACACCAAATCTGGGCCATCACCCAGCTGAGTGGCCTCAAGGGGCAATGGAGCTATAGCTAAGCAACTTGTCAGTTCTTAGAGTAGACATTAAGGACAATGTCCAAAATCATGCCAGCTGTCCCTAGATACCCGTTGGCATCTGGAACAGGCATCAGGGTTAAGCCCAAACCAATGCAAGCCACCCCTAAAAACTCTCTAGTTCTCAGGAGCACGTGCCAAACCCAACACTAGCCACTGTATACACTCATCAGTGTCACAGTAGGCGTCAGCATTTTATGATAGGCATCCCAGGACAGAACTCTGCAAACAAGTCCATGGGCAGGGCTCTAATAACAGGGAAGGCCAGGAATGAGTGTCAGGCAACAAGGAACAGCCGTGACCAATAAAGATCGTGGCTGGTCCTCTTCGAGACCAGAGTCCTATCGGAAAGCCAGAGACAATAGTTCACATTTGCCAACTGGAATGTGCAAACTTACCATTCAAAGCTGGTGGTGTTAGAAAATACTGCAGCAATGAGGCAGGTAGAAGGTGGCCGTGTAGTGAGCCCTGGATCAGGTTCTTCTAGCTTATGTGCATCTAAACTCAGGAGAGAGCCTATCTGAGTTATGGCACCAAATGTTGGTTTTGCATGTGATGAGAAACACACACACTACCAGGGCCACACGAGAGTTTATTCAGGAGAGTTGCCAGGTGGGTACAGGAGCAGAGAAGCAGAAGAGGAGAAGAGACAGACTGTAACATGGCGTCTCTCTTTGAGAGGGTGGGCACAGGTTTATGTAGCCATGTCTAGGGGTGTGCCTCTGTCCGTGGCTGCTACATACTAGAAATTTTTGTTTCACCCAGCTTCATGTTGGGTTCACCATGTGTAGTGTCAGGAATCCTTACAGAGAACTCTTGAAAATCTTGGCTACAAAGGAAAAAAAAGACAAGAAAAAGTACAAGACAAGTAACACATATGCTAATCCCTCTACTATGGAAACAGTTCTGTGACTGGATAAAACATGATAAATTTGTTGACTACAGAATCCTCATGACTTATTATTACAAGTCATTCTTTAATATGGCGTGGAGAGAGGTTCAAACAGACTTATAAAGTTGACAGATGCTTTTTACCTGCTCAAACATAAAACAAAATCATCTTTAACTAACTTGTACACACCATACAGTTCATATTTGTGTTAATATTTTATCTTTAAAAGTTTGTGTTTTTAGAAAAAAAGGACCAGATATCAATGAAGACAAGTAGCCCAAATATCAAGCCTCTCAGAATGCCTCTGTTGCAGTTTCCTCAAAATTTTACATCCAGTACAACTTCAAAGCTGCTAGATGAGATGGTCCAGTCTCAGAGACTATCCAGCCAAGACTTCAGATAAGCTCCACATTTTCACAAAGAGACTAATCAAAAACTAAAATAGCTAGTTCTCTCAGGACTTGACTATTATCCCAGTTTTCTCCGAGTCACCTAAAGATGCCATTGCCTCCAGACAATAGGAAGCAGTCTGGAGAATCATTCCCATATTTCCAAGAGGTAGGGGTAGGTGTTTTTGGTCATTTGGTGGGTTATGGATGTTTGTCATAATTTATGGAGATTGGTTATAATGGTTATAAATTGTTATTGGTCATGATCAGAAAAAAAGCTGAACAAAGAATATTAGATTCAGGGATTTCATTCTGAAGCGGGAAGGGGAGAATATAGTACAGAAGTGATGGAATGGATGGTGGATTGTTGAGTCTACTTCTGAACAACCACTAGGCTCAAGTATTATATATTGGTATGGATTTGTATATATTGATACAAATTTAAAGTTATTTTTGTTATACTATATAATATTTCTTCTCTTGTTTAAGGTATTGTACCTATGCAGCTCATTTAAAAATGTAATGTAAAGTTTTAATCCTTGAAAGCTATTTGGAATAATAAACACAGGTTAGTAATTAGTCATCTATAACAATCAAACTTATAGTCATGTTAGTTATATTTTCTAGGTCAAACAGATATATTTTAAATATATAGATGGTCTTCAAACACTTAAAAAATTTACAGAATATGACATTTAAGATGTTTTAATAACATAAAGCTGTTTGTGACAGTGAAACACATTTGTTCCTGGCAGCATCAATTCACTTTAGAAAAGGATGATGGATATTGAAGAACCTCCATATAGAGTTTGCTTTCAATGTTGCAAAAGCCAATTGGCAAGAAACTGCCCTAGTCTCATCTGCTGATAGGTTCAAACTGGACTAGCAACACACACACACACACACACACACACACACACACACACACAGAGCAACTCTTGAACTTTGTCAAGACAAGGTAGAACAGTTCTTCAAAATTCCTGCTTTACAGAAAAGTCTGTGCTATATACTAGGCCTGTATACCAAAGAGGAATACCCCAATACTGCAGAGGAACTGTGGGTGACTGTCCAGGCAGCCAGATGTCATTGTCATTTCTATAGTTTTAGAAATGGCAATATAATGTTATTATATTGATATTATATCCTTCTTGGGTCTCTGATGGGGATTGAAGACTAGATAGTACACAATTTTCCTAGTTACCAACTTTTAGAAAAAACTTACATAAGAGATATAAAATTTATACGGTTGAGAAACATAAAAACTTAAATTGTTTATCTAAGAAAATGTTTTAAGGTCTAAAAAGATAGTTTTGAGTTAGCAATACAAGTTATGATAAAAAGTGAATTAGGCACAAAATTTTGGACTCACTAAGGTAGTATAGATAATAAAGTATTTTCTCCAAATTTGTCAAATACATATGGACTAAACATTATAACTGTAATTCTTACCTGATAATTGTTCTTATTGTATACAGTTTTTCTGTGTTAGAATTAAAACCTTTCCTTTGTATTTAGACAAAAAAAATGGGAAATGTGAAGTATTTGTATACTGTTTGGAAGTATATTGTTGTGCTTGGTGTAATAAAGAGCTGAAAGGCCAATAGCTGGACAAGAGGTATAGGTGGGATTTCTAGGAAAAGAAAAGGAGGGGGAACCTAGGTATGTGGGAGATGCCAGGAGACATGGAGAGAAAACAGGAGGTGTAAGATGGAAGAGAAGGCAATCAAATTGATGGCTACCCAAATTTTCATCATAGAGCCTTCATCCAGCAATTGATGGAATCCTGCAGAGATCCACAGCTAAGCACTGAGCCCAGCTCCCAGGCCAGTCAAAGGGAGGGAGGAGGGATTATATGAACAAAGAGGTCAAGATCATGATCATGATGGGAGAACCCACAGAGACAGCTGACCAGAACTATTGGGACCTCACTGACTCTGGAATGACAACTGGAGAATCTGTACAGGACCAAACTAAGCCCTCTAATGTGGATGATAGCTGTGTGACTTGGGCAGTTTGTGGAGCCTTTGGCAGAGGGACCAGAATTTATTCCTGGTGCATGAACTTGATTTTTTTGAGCCCATTCTCTATAAAAAGGGAAATTTTGCTCAATCTTGATACAGGGAGAAGAGGTCTGGTTCCACTTCAGCTTGATATGCCAGACTTTTTTGAAGATGGAATGGGTTAATTTAAGTTATAAGAGCTAGTTGAGACAAGCCTAAGCTAGAGACCAAGCTTTCATAATTAATAAGAAATCTCCATGTCATTATTTGGAGCTGGCAGCAGAAAAGAGTCAACAATACATAAAAGGTATGTTTTCTGAGAATTGATTATTTTTATTCTACCTTTCCATTTGAAGTATGGCTGGAGAGAGACCTCTAGGTGGGAAATTTTCAAATTTTCATATTCATCCTAGCATCACCATAGGCTGTTATTTCTTATTTATTTATTCATTCATTTAAATTTAACAGTAAGAGGCTCCTTTGTGTTCAGAACATGAATAGCTATGGAGATTTTCATAAAACCATGCTGGAGATCACATATTCATATTTATAAAAGGCCTCAGGACTTTATTCTCCTGATTAATTAACTGATGTTCTTAGCACAGATGAGGGAAAAACACCGCTTGGAACCTAAAGCCAAGAGAATGTTTTAGCTCCCAAAGCACCGTACATGGGGAGTATGAGCTCATTACCATTTACTTTAAAAGCTTCCCATGTGAAGGCTTTTGAAGCTACCCTGGGAGCTGGTACTGACCTCAATTCCTGATTCATTCACACATACCCCACTTATATACCATGAGGTACTTTTCTTTGGACCATAAAACTCTAATTTAGCACATCAGTTGTGGCATAAGCTTGCTAAAATTTTGCAACTATTTGAGGGAAGCGAATCACTTAGTCACAGTGTGAATTACATATTTACATCAGTATGTTGGTAGACTTTGAGCTGAAAGATTAGACAATGGCTGTCAGGGAGGGAGACATCCTTTTCTTCAGTGGTGTAACCACTGGTAAGTTGCCTGCACTCCAGTAAATAATCCCCACCCATGTTCAAGCAGACCACCCTAGTTTACTCAGTGAAGCAAAAAATAAAAAAATAAAAAGACATGAAAGTAGGAGGGGCTAGCTTGGAGGAGAGCTGTGAGGGGGAGTGGGGGCAAGAGGATGACACACGGTGACTAGGACCACAGAACACTACATAGGTTATGAAAATGTCACATTTAAGACGCAGTTAAAATACGAAAGTATTAATCCTTACCTGTCATAAAATCCCAGCTGAAAATAAACTCTTTTCCCCTCAGAACATATCAGATCTGCAATGCATGCCAAACCCATGATTCCCAGATACAGGTGTGCCACAAGCTGAGCATCACGGAGTAATGGGGACGTTCTCTCCAGGGCAGCAGGTGATGGACTTGAGTCTCCTTTTCTGTAGATAGGCCACTCTGGGTCTGTATGTGACTCCTGACGCTTTCTGAATGTTTTGTTATACTTCTATGTCCCTGGCATGGTAGGTGATATGCATTTGTTTTCAGTATGGCTTCTGAATTGTCTAAAGAAATAGCCTGGCTTATAGTTTCTTTCCCTAGGGATTTAAATAGACCTTTGTGTATGAAGTGCCCAAAGTATCAGCATTGTGATTATTATTGTTAGGATAACTCTACAAAGTACCAGCTAATGTGGTTCTCCAAATAACACTCTATACAAGTTCCCTGATCTCTTTTTAAAAACATACAGCCTGATCTTCGTGGACGGACAGGACACTGATGAGCCCTCCTTGTCTCTGACATGCAGTTATCACAGCAGTTGGACCTGTTTCCTGAATGCCGAGTGACCCTTCTGTTATTTAAAGATGTAAAAAATGCAGGAGACTTAAGAAAAAAGGCCATGGAAGGATCTATCAGTGGTTCATTGATAAACCCTAATGTGATTGTGGATCCCTTTCAGATACTTGTGGCAGCAAACAAAGCCATGCATCTCCACAAACTGGGAAAAATGAAGACAAGAACTCTGTCTACTGAAATCATCTTCAACCTCTCCCCAAATAATAATATTTCAGAGGCTTTGAAGAAATTTGGTATCTCAGAAAGTAATACTTCAGTTCTGATCGTTTACATTGAAGAGGAAGGTAAGGAGGTACACCAGGAACACCTAATATCTCAAGTGGAAGGCCAGCAGGTGCCATTGGAAAGTCTCCCAGAAATAACAAAGCTCTCAGAAGTCAAAAAGATATATAAACTGTCTTCACAAGAAGAGAGTATTGGGACAATATTGGATGCTATCATTTGTAGGATGTCAACAAAGGATGTTTTATAAGATGCCCAAAATATGAACAGAAAATCTCAGAGTTAATCATTAGCTGGTCTTTCTTGGTTATAAAATTAACATACTGATCACTGAAAAAGACAAAAAGAAACCACCACCAGCTCAACCTTTTTTTCCTCACTTCTTAAAGATAATCCCTGTGACTGTATTTGTCATTGTTGTTTAGTACTGTTTGTACTTCAGTACATTGTATTTTTATACAGTTGGAATAAAAATTCAAGCAGCCTTGAAGGCTGTAGGGTTCAAAAAAAAAAAAAAAAAAAACATACAGCCTAGGACCCAACTGACATAGCTCTGCTCTGGGCCAGACTGTGCCTGGTTACACCATTTAACCTTCGTGCATAGTGATGACCTTTCTCTTGTATACCTTGGGTTTTCCTGAACACAACATAGCTGAGACAAAGCTTTGTGCAGGTAAAATTTGGGAGTGATCCTTCAGAGCATAAATGAGCCTGGAAAAATCAAGATTAAAAAGGAATAAGAGCAAATCTAGGGATGCAATAATTAGGCATTAAAGATACAATGGGCATTTAATTCTAGTTAGCCTTCTAAGAACTGGGAATTATTTGTCTTCTATAATGATCAAGAAGAAGGGCGGGGAACAATGGTGGTTTTCACTGGTTTTCATGTCCCTAGGGTAAATATTACTCCCAGAAGGAACAACTTCTCCCAGGTCAGAACACAGAGGAAGTGGGCCTTAGCTGCATGTGGGGAAAAGGGGTGCTGTCAACAAGGCCGACACAGACACAGCTGAAATCTGAGCAGAAATGAAGCTTCTGAGTCAGAACAAGAAGCTTAAATCACAATCATCATCCCACATCACAGAAAAGAAACTGAGGCACATGGCAGTTTCCTCACCTGTCCAAGTCGAGGACACTAAAGACTAGAAAGTTGATGAGGCTTCCTCCTTGGTTGCTATGGAGCTCTACTGGGCGTTCTGCACAGCCCACCCATCAGCCCAGCTCAGAAGCCATCTTCACGACACTCATTCAAATGTTACATTTCCTCCTGGAGAATGAATTTTCATTCATTCAACGACAACAACAACAAAAATATGCTTCTACAGTGTTCTGATCATAGTCTTGGAAGACAAACAGGTCTCCTTCATTTAAGGCCATGTTTAAAGAGACATTCAGGAAGGGAAATGGTTCACCAATCATTAGAGTTCAGAAAAAGCTTTTTCATTTTTTTATTAAAATGTTATTCTTCACAGAGTATAGAAATACACTTGTGATATCAGCCTTCTCTTTCAAACACACAGAAGAAATTGTCAACCAAACTCTATGGTTGTGAGAGTATTAAGTCGCACATACATATCGTCAAAAGGACACCAACAGAAGTACATTTGACAGGTTCTTCTCTGGTACATAGAATTTTCTGACAGATTATTTTTCACCTTAGTAAAAGCTGAAACAATTAAGAAGGCTTTGAAATATGAGTTTGAAGGACCACGGTATTAACACAGTATTGGGGCCAAGAGCTACAGATGGCATACACACAGGGCCCAGGGGGGCAGAGCCTCAAGAGGCTGCCAGTCCCCTGTTTCTGCTGTGAACAAACAACTTTGTGAGGTGACAAACACAGAGAGGAAGGCGCTCCCTCTCCAAGGAGACGGTAGGTGTTTGGGTTCACACTCAGGAATCACAGGACATTACACAAGAGAAGAAAAGGAGATTCTCTACACATGGACTGAACTTCCTCCTAGGGAACATGGCCAGCATGGCTAAAACAGGAGCTGCTGGGAGCACTGCCTTTGAGATAGAATACCCATCCACTCAGGGCACCTGACTGGCTCCACCAAGTACCATGAACAAGAACAAAGCATACTATAAAGAAGCACAGGGCTGCCCACATGATGTAAGAGGGAAGGGTTGGCTTTGAACTCGGGCTAGGAGATCAGTGGATCATACATGAGAACCAGCTCACATTGAGAAGAGCACTCTCTTCCACTCCGCACGGTACATACTGAAAGGACTAGGAAGCAGGGGTGGTCAGCCAGGAACGCTGTTGCTTTGGCATTCTGCAGTTATTTCTCCCTGCTCTGCTTATGGTCTGTGGAAACCAGAATCATAGACCTGAAACAAGACTGGAGGGTCGGCCTGCTCTCTGTGTCAGTCCTAATCACACCTTAATGGGCCAAAGAACCTAGAACAAGTCACCTGCATTTCTTCAGAACCTTTTAACTCCAGACCTCTGCCTATGTTACTTCACTCCTGTAAGTCCCACTGTATATTCCACTGTGCTGACTCTAGTCTTTTGTTCTAGTCATTTCTCAGACCATCTTCTCCACCGTGGAGCTTCCCACCCTGTTGTTGACCAAATACAGTTTAAAGCAAACCCCACAGCGAAGGTTGGCAGTGTTTTCTAGGCAGCACTGCTGGTGACTGGCAGAAGCAGGTACATTTGTTGGAAGCCTGGCTGAATCCAACAGGATATAAAGATAATCAAGGACAAAAAGCTTTCCTCAGACATTGTCATGTCTGTCTAGTGAGTTCCAGGCCACACAGGGCTACCTACATAGAGAGACACAGTTTCAACAAAAAAAAAACAAATTAAAAATCCAAATTAACTTCACCTATGTGGCCATTGCAGCCCATAATTATCTTGGGCCTCCTCAGGGTATGTGCTCCTTTTGGGTTCTTTGCTAAGCACAGGGAAGGGAGGAGTCCCCCAGAAAATATGCATGAAGGACCCTTAGACCTGTTCCATACTGCCAAGCTGACGGTGGGTTTGACCATAAGAACACAGATCACTAAGGTAGATGGATATGTACTCCCTCAATAAAGAGGACACTGGATTATATGTAACCCTCCCTTCCTCCCATGCAGGAGGAAGCACCCCACAGCGGCTTATAGCCAGAGTGAAGGGAGGGCAGGGATATACTAGCTGCCTGTTGCTTCCAGGCACTTAGAATCCTTGCTAGGAGTCTACCTTTGGAAAGATGCTCACTTTATTGTTTCTGCTCATCTTCCGCTCCACCCTGCCTACTTTGGGCACCTTTGTCTGGATCAGCTCTTCTGGGGTATTGCCCAGTGGGGGAAGCAGCCTCTTCTTGCTATTTCGGGTTTCAGAGAGCCACTGAGGGGGCAACTCAAAAGGCCCAAAGCCAAACTGTAGAGAATATTTATCAGGGAATATACCATGTTCCACAGGGGTTGCTGGGGCCGCCTGAGATACGGAATCCACTGTGCCTGGAGGTTGTACAGAAGGGGCAAGCTGTGACTCCTGTTCTCCTTCTAGGCATGAGGTGAGGACCTCCTTGGCCTGGAAATCAGCTGAGCCAACATACTTGGCCTCGCTCTCTTCCTCATCCTCTGAGGGCTTAAAGATCTGCTGCTGCCCAATATGGAACATCTCTAAGAGCTGGCTACCAGAGCGCATGCTGGGCTCCAGGCTGGCCTCGGCCACCCCACTCCCAGTACTAACCACATTGCGGCGACTGTACCGATGGTGCAGCTGCACCAGGGTCCCAACCAAGCACTTGCGTACAGATTTGTTCACAGTTAGAAAGAGCACAGGATTGGCCAACAGAGAGACTTTGGGAAGCCAAATGGCAGTGAGAAGCAAGAAGACGGAAGTGTTGGGTACGTTGAGCACAGTCCGGTAGATAACCAGGGTGGCATAGGGTACACTGCAGAGGATGAAAACTGTCACCATGGAGAGCAGGGTAGCATGTAGCTCAGCCTCCCTCTGGGAGGCATAGGGGATGGAGATGGTGTTCTGTGGTGTTCTCAGCGCAGCAATAATGACTTTCTTCTTCTGGCTGGCACTCAGAGCCCTCCGGATCAGGATTAGGAAGAGAAACACCACAGCCACAGGCACAATGACCGTAGTGACATTGTAGATCAGAACATATACCAGGTGGCCCAAGGAGTTGCTCCAGACTTCTGTGCAGGTAGACATGGCATAGATGTCAGCTACATTAGTCACAGCAAACACAGGGACACTGGCCACCACTGCATGAGCCCAGATGTACATCACTAGTTCCCGAGACTTGGCGTCAGATATTTTTCTCTCCAGAGGATAGAGGACTGAATAGTACCTGCATGACATAAGAACAGAACTCACTTCACAGGAAAAGATACTCTTGAACTTAGGATAACTCACACTACCAAAAGGGGACAATAACTGAGACAGGAATCATTTGAAGAACCCAGGAAGCCAAACCTTAAGTTTTAAGGACTCTGGAATACAATGGGGAGATCAATAAACCAAAAAAGCAAAACATTAAACTTTCTGAAGACACAGAGAAACCCGTCTTCATGCAATTCTTGAGACTCCTTCAGGAAAACAGGCAAATACACTGAGTCCATAACTAGCCTTAGAATTGTTGCTAACAGGGCTAAGATCTTGAGCACCTTTGACGATCCCTGAAGCCTCCCAAGTGAAGGCAGGCCTGGTTTCAGCACAATGCTAAGAGATAACTTGTAAATTTTCTGCACTGAGAAGCCGCCGAGAAATTTTTAAAGCCACTTTCACAACAAATGTGTCTACATACATGTGGAAAGCAGATTTACACCCCACTCCATACACTGCAGATTATTAGCCTTGCTCGAGGCAGAAGATACCCAAGTGAATGATGGATCTCAATCAAATCCAGTCAATCATATTGTGTCTGTCCAGCAGTCTGTTATCATAACTCTAAGAGCAACCAGAAGGTCTAAATTAATTTGTTGTTAAAATTCAGATGAGGATATCTCCCCCGCTTTAGGTTATAATTTGATCATCCTGTATCTACCAATGAAGAATTCCAAATGCACCTTATTTTCATTTCATCAGTGATCTGCGAGAATTGAATAGTTTCTCAGACCCCACAACTATACCCATCAGCCATCAGAGGTATGGTGAGACTCTTTATATTAGTTTGGCCCATACCTCCACTGTCAGCCCGCACTGGAGTTGATCTCCCTACCTTGATGGTAGTCCCTCACTCATGAGGACAGGTGAGAATTAACGACAACCGATGAACCTGTGAGCACCCCTGTGCCAGACTGTGTTACAGATATGAGCAGACAGGCAGGAACATCCTGCACTCTGAGAATGCACAAACAATTACAGTCTAGAAGGTGATGGCTCTACAGAAGGGTACTTGGCACGGAGCACCTGAGGCTACCCAGGACACTCTCAGGAAGAGTGGCACCATTGCAAAGTCTAACAGTGGACAATTAGGGAATATTCTGAGGCAGAGAGAGACATGATACAATTACCACACAGGCTATGGATGACCACAGAAGGGGGCACTATGAAGTGGGTTCTACTTTTCCTCCAGGAAAGAAAAAATTGTACATAAACAATGCATGCTCTCAAAATACATTGGCTCTAAATACAGATAAATGTTTCTAATCACAACTCTATAGACAACTGACATGCCACTCTCACGCATAAAAACATGCCTCGGAGTGCCCTGGCTCTGACTGCTGCTTGCTCACCACCATGAAACATGATCAGGCATCTATCAGTTTTCATCCCATTACATAGTGGGAAATAAACTGTAAGACATGCACACGGCTCATTATATTCTTAGTGTGTACATCTCCAAAAGGAGGATTCAGGAAGTGTAGGACGCCTCCTAATTAACTTTCTGACTTGATGTCAGAAAACAAATAGATGCAAGGAAGTGAGAAGATCCGCTTCCGCTCCTCAAGTGATGAGTGATGGCAAGTAAGGGATGCCGACAAGCAATTCATACCTCTGAGTAACAAAATAGGAATTTACCAGCCTGGTTCTTCTACTAAAGCATTTGTTTACATTTTTGTATGAGTGATGGTTTAAAAGAATGCGATGGTCTATCAGCTGGGAGAAAAATAAGGATTTTTTTATTGTTTGCATATTTCCTTATCTAAGACTAAGGGGCTAGACAAAACAAATACAAATTATTGTGCAGATTCATGTTATAACAACAACAGGATGTCCTAAATAATATGTTACCACACTTATTGAATCTTATTCATTAAAAACTTTCCACATTGGTCTGTGGAGACCGCCCAGTGATGAGAAGCATTTACTGCTCTTCCAGAGGACCAGAGCTTGTGTCCCAGCACCTCACAACTGACTGTAATTACTGTTCAGGGGATCTAATGCGCTCTGCAGGCACCACACAGAGAGAGTAAGGGGGGGGGGTGAGGGAGGAAGAGAGGGAGGGTTCGAGGGAGGGTTCGAGGGAGGGAGGGAGGGAGAGAGAACACACACAAACTTTTTAAATCTTAAAACACACACACACACACACACACACACAAAAAAAAAAACTCTTAGCGTTCATAGCAACCAAAAAGTGGAAACAACTCAAATAACTACCAACTGATAAACGAATAACCATGGACTTTTATGTGCCCATAAGAACTAATGGGATGCTGACTCAGGCTCTAACATGCTAAGTGAGGGAAGCCAAAAACAAAACACATACTGTGTGATTCCACATATGTATACGACCTCACAAAGGCAAACACAGATGGTTAAGCAGATTAGAGGCTGCCCGCATACACACCAACATGAGGCTTCTTGAGAGGATTAGAGAAATTCTGACACTAGACTAACGCGAACACAATCCCAAAATATACTAAAACTCGTTGACTTGCACATCCTTAAAATAGGTAATTTTTCTATAACTAAGCTATATCTCAAACCTATTTTTTAAAAAAATCTTCCAGAAAAAAAAAAAAAGAGTCCATAATGTAAAAGTGAAGACCTACGACATCACTCACTCCAGGTGTGGTGCCGTATACCTGCCCTCCCAGGTGATCAGGAGCTGAAGCAGGAGAGCCTGAGCCCAGGAATCTGAAGTTATGCTAACACCACAGGGGACAGCAGCTTAAAAAATACCACACCAGAGCATAGTGGGACTACAGAAAGACACCTGAACATGTGATACAAATGAGCCGACAGAAATTAAAAGCATTAGAGCCCCCATCGGAATGTAAACTGAGACAGGTGCTCTGATGGCGAAGTCATGAGTGATGGCAATAACTGAGGAGTTTGATTCCTTCCCAAACATCCATTAAAGATGACGTGAAGAGAAAACAACCAACGGGACAGCATGAAGCCCCAGAACTAACTCCTCCAGAGGAATTCCAGTGTCATTAGAGTCATCTAATCATTCGTTAAGAAACTCCCTTTCTCTCCTAGAAATGCTTATATCTTACATCAATCAGGTGGGCAAGCTACTTCAGACTGCAGTGCAAATACCGATTCCAACCAGACTAGAACAGCACCGTAATCTAGTAGCATCCTGGTGATAAAAGTCCGACCCCCAGGTCTTTTCTCAAGATGTTTCATGGATGTTCAACTCATCCTTTTTTAAGACTCTGTTTTGGACATGCATTCTCTTTCCTAGGGGTATAAGCAAACTCAAAAGGAAACCAGTGTATGAAATTTCAAAACTCATCATTCACTCCATGATGCTCATTTTTCAATGCATAAAAACAAACAACTCAGGGTTGGAGAGATGACCAAGTGTTTAAGAGCTCTTGCTACCCATGCGGGGGACTCCAAGTTTGGTTCCCACCAACCACATTGATCGCCTCACAAATGCCTGTAACTTCAGCTCCAGGGGATGAAAATCTAACGCCCTCTTCAGCCCTCCACAGGCAATTACAGGCATCACAAGTGTGTGCACAGAAACACACACACACACACACACACACAAATGAGTAAAAGTTTTTAAAAAATTACCTGTCTAGGGCGATGGCGGGGAAACTGAGGATAGTCACAGAGCAGAAGACTTTGTGCAGGAATTTGACAACCTTGCAGACGAACACAGTGTAGATCCACCAGCAGCAGTGAGGGCTGGTGCTGAGGATGATGTCAAAGGGTACACAGACTAGGCTGGCACAAATCCCAGAGCAGGCCAGGTTTTTAATGAATCTGTTGGTGACAGATTTGAACACAGTTGTGCGGCAAGTTGACCATAACACCATGAAGTTTCCTGGCCAGATATGTAAAAGAAAAAAAAAAGTAAATAAAAGCGAATTAAGGATTTAAATCAAGAGGAACAACAACAACGAAAAAGGAAAGAAACAAGTTCAATATTTCAACGTGTTAAGAGTTTATTTCGAGGATATTATACTATCAGTTTATGTAAAATTGTTAGAGCACATCCATAATGAAAACTGTACATGAAATTTTTTAGTACTACTTTGTTTTTTTGTTTTTTTTTAATTCCAGGCAAAAGATATTCTATGATGATAGCTCAGTTTTACTGGCACTATAAACAATCAGCTAGGAATTCATCTCAAGCAGTTTCTTATTTTTCATTTGAGAGGTCTCAGATAGCCCATGGTGGCCTTGAACTGTCTATGTAGTCAAGGATGACCTTGAGCTTCTGATCCTTCTGAGTGTATTCTCTATGCCCATTTTCTGAAGAGCTGGTAATGACCCAGGGCTTTGTGCATGTACCATCTGATGTCCCCAAACATCAGTCCCCTTCCCGAGTTTGCTAATGATATCTGTGCTATAGAGCTCTCCAGCAGAAGCACAGAGGAAGCTACACATGCAATTTACAACTTTCTAGTACTTCATAGGGGTGGAAGAAAGCAAGTGAATTTTAACAATTTTTTTATTTAATCCAATTAATTCCAAACACTGTAATTACAACATAAGATTATTGATGAAACATTTTCCATTCTTGCTTTTGTGCTGTCTTCATTTTATTTTACATTTCCAGAGCATCTCAGGTTGAAGTAGTCATATTTCAAGTAGTTAAAGGCCAGGAGCAGTGAATTAGTTTGCTTTCTGTTGTGGTGATAAATAATACCATGATCAAAAACAATATGGCAGCCAGGCAATGGTGGCCCATGCCTTTAATCCCAGCACTTGGAGATAGAAGCAAACAAATCTTTGTGAGTTCAAGGCCAGCCTGGTCTACAAATAGAATTCCAGGACAGCTAGAGCTGTTACACAGAAAAGTCCTGTCTTGAACCAGCTTATTTGGCTCACATTTCCATGTCACCGAATGTCATGAGGCTTTAGTTTAAATGCTGCCTCTTCCAACTGGCCTTCTCTGACTATCTCTCTGTGTTATGTTCCACCCTCCATTGAACTCCTGTTTCTGGAGAGCAAGTCCCTAATTGTTAGCACTTGTTTCTCTCTTTTTTTTTCATCAAGAGAAAAGCAAAACAAAACAAAAAACCATGTCACTCTTGTCAAATGACAAGTCCACACACAGCTCAATATTAGAGAAAGGCATCTTATAAATAATTGTTAAATGATTTTATAAAAATAAACAGACAGACAGCAATCAAAAGTCCTTGTAGTGAAGCCATCCTTTTGGGGGTGGTATGTATGTCATCCTCAGCACTTCCAAATTGAACTCTGAGTTAGAATGACATGCTAAATCAAAACCTGTTTTTGACTGAGGACTCCCAGCTGCAAACATTACCCAGAGCAGTGAGCTCAACTCTCAGGCTCCTCTACCTGAAGCCTATAGCCCACCAAGCTGCCCAGGCCCATCTTCAGGGGGACCACACAGCATGTGCTTCATTTGCCTGGTGAGAACGAAGGTCCAGTCTGTAATGTGGCCATTCCCCTAAGGATACTGCATGCTTTCACACACCTGCCCAGGGGATGCCTGCTAACAAGCCATTTTGACAGAACAGCCATGCACCATAGTAAGGGCATAGGGTTCAGCAGGGCACAGCAGATCCAGAGCTCCAGAAAAGGTCATCACAAAGGCTCATCTTGGTCCCTGAATGTGGACAGAATTTATTGCCAAGTTCTCAAACACAATGTTCCATGATGCCAATTATCTTGTAGACAATGTAGAAAAACCAATTGATGTATCTAGATACAAAGGCCAGCTGCTTCCAGAAATTCTCCACAGAGCTCTGTATTAATATGGTGATGCAATAAAAAAAAACAGTAACAGTGTTTACACACATGTGCATGTATGCACATACACACACACACACATACACACACACATACACACACACACATACACACACACACACATACACACACACACAAACACACACTTATTCAGGAGGAGAATTTGCTTCTACTGATGCCACCTGTCACCAAGGTGATAAGCTGAACAAGAATGATCTATGGGAAGGCTGCTGATTGGAAGTTCTCTCTTCACTAACACACAGATTAGAGTCTGATCAAAGCATCCTTCCTTACATAGTTTTACAAGCAGGACTTAAAAGTCTGGTCATGATATATTAGTGGAATAGACTACTAGAAGATGTCATCCATGGAGAGATGTACATACCACAGTATCCTTGATTTTCACCACTGGGACTGTCTTTATCCCCTAAGAACTTCTCATGAATAAACTCTCTTGGTGTGAATCAAAACCCTGAGGATTTTCATGTTGTTTTATTTAAAAATCAATGTGTGTGTGTGTTGGATGAGAGTGCCACAGTGCATATGTGGAAGTTAGCTACCTACTATTATGAAACTTCTGCCTGGCAGACTAAGTGTGGTAGTTTGAATGTAACTGGTCCCCATAATCTCATAAGGAGGTGGCACTATTAGGAGATGTGGCTTTGTTGGAGTGGGTATGACCTTGTTAGAGAAAATGTGTCACTGTGGGGGCAGGCTTTTAGGTTCCCTATGTTCAGGATACTGCCCAGCATCTCAGCTGACTTCCTGTGGCCTGTAAGATATATCTCTCTCAGCTACTACTGTAGCACCACATCTAACTGTAGGCCACCATGCCCCTGCATAATGAAAATGGACTAAGCCTCTGAAACTGTAATGGAGTCACTTGAATTAAATGCTTTCCTTTATAAGAGTTGCTGCGATCATTGAGTCTCTTCACAGCAATAGCAACCCTAAGACACCAAGCTTCTGCAGCAAGCACTTTTCCTGGCTCAGCTGGTTTGTAATGGCCCATGGCTTGTATATTTTTTAAAAGATAGTTTGGATTTTCAACCCATAATTTTAACCCTATCACACTTGTGTCAAGTCCCCTATGGTGGCGCCATGAGGCTCCTGGGCACTCCAGCACTTGAGGCCATTCTGAAGTTGTCTGAGTCAGAACTGTGGCTGAATCCCAGAGAGTAACTGGGCATTGGCAGAGCCTTAACCAAGGCCCCTAGGCTGGATGGCTCTTTCCAGCCTGAGAAACACTGCCACTAAGTCCAAGCAGTGATCATCACATTCCTGCTGTGGGTCTCATAGCAGGCTCAGGGGAACCTATGGAGGGTTATGACTCACTCAGTCCAGCACCAGCTTTCCTGGGTGATGAAGTCCTGGCAATGAGCATCCCTGAGGGAAGCTGGCAGGAGCATCAAGAGGTTTTTGTTTTTTTAAAATAATTTATTTTTCTTTATGTACATTGGTGTTTTGTCTGCATGTATGTCTGTGTGAGGAGGCTAGATCTTGGAGTTACAGACAGTTGTAAGCTGCCATGTGGGTGCTGGGAATTGAACCAGGGTCCTCTTGTAGAAGGATCTGTGATCTTAACCACTGAGCCATCTCTAAGGGCTGAGCCATCTCTCCAGACCTAAGCCCATAGTTCTTAAACCTATACAACCATTATGATCACCTGGAAACTTTTAAAATGCAGAATCCCCCACATCTGACCCTACTACATCAGAACCTCGGAGCTGTAAGGATTCCTGGCATTCCACGAAGCTGAGCCTACCTGGCTCAGGTGGGATGCACCTTGCACGGAAGCACGCCCCTGGGGCGTGGCTACGTAAACCCTGCAGCACTGAGCACAGAAGCACCTCCGTGGATCCATGACGCATACCCGTGCACGCCCCTTCCCTTCAGAGCGACTGCGAGCATGTGCTCTGGTCCTTTTTTCTCTGTCCCCTCTCTGACTTCTGTCTTGCTCCTCTGTTTCTTCACCCGCCTGGGACTCCAATCTTAAATAAACTCTAGTGTGTGGCCTTGTTAGTGTGTACTTGCTCTCACGCGTGGAACTAACAGGAGCGCCTGGGAATTTATCTTTACTTTCATGTAGCCAGCAGGAAATCCAAAGTAACCACAACCATGCCTTCCTAGCTTCACCAAGCCCAGCATCTCAGAGCAAAACCCTCAGGATTCCTTAAATGGAAAGAGAAACACAATACCATCCTACAACTTTAAGGGCAAACAGAAATCTCCGAGTACTCTAAGAACAAATGTCCATAGATCTGGGGGGAATCCCACTCCATCAAGAACCAGGGTAGGGTTTGGCTCCTCTGCTCACAGAGGCAGCTTTTCCTTTGGAAGTAGCAACACTAAAAGAAACACAACCTTTGACCAAGTTTTAAAACCATCTTCTCTGATACTTTGTGTCTCTCCCAGATGACCCATTGGTCAAGTAGAAAATATGGAAACATTTAAATTAGTTTTAATAGTTACTCCAATACCCATTTCATGGAGTGTCCTTAAGTATATTGGAAGTATCCACTTGTTTGGGAAAGAAGAGAGGAGGTTGGGGGTGGGGTCACTCACTCACTAACAGCTGACCAGGGAAGGAGAATGCAGGACAGAATCAAAGGGAGGCAAAGCCTAGGGGCTTCCTTCCCAGCGTGCTGTTCTGCTTGCTGCAGCCTGGGAGCCAGCAGGTTACTCTAGCTACTTCTAGTCTGGAACTTCAGATTCGTTTCTCTTGTTTCCCAGTGAAACTCCTTTTAAATGATTACTGATCTATCGCTTATTTTTTAAAATGCAGACAATGTCTAAGAATAGAAAGGACTGAAAAGATGGCTGGCCTGCTAAGAATGCTTGCCACTCTTCCAGAGATGAGTTCCCAGAACCCATGTCAGGAGGCTCACAACTGCCCATAACTCCAGCTCTAGGGGATCCAACACCCTTTCTAGCCTGCTTATATGAGTACCTGCATACTCATGTAAGTATGGAATGCATGTACACACACACACACACACACACACACACACACACGCACACACACTTTAAGCTACAAAGGAAAGAATAAACCTTCCAGTGATGAATTATTGTAAACTTTAAGAATGCTTTCACAGATACCAACTTTTGTTTATGCCAGTGGGACCAAACTATGCACATTGCACAAGGTCTTGTCATCATCTGGGTTATGTTTCTGTTACAATAAATAGAAGCAGATCTATATCATCATTTTAAGGGCTAGATAAAGCTTTTCTGGTTATAACCCAGTTAATATACCTATTGTATGCTAGTGGATTTATTTAAGCTGTTTCTAATATCCCAGTATTATACAAAACAGAATCAAGAATCAAACTGCATATTTATTGATGAGATATTCCTATAAGCAAAATTTCTCTCTCTGTGTATATATATAAAATAGCAATGACTTTCTACAAACACTATTTTAAAAGTGGGATTTTTTTTTGTACGCTTAAGAAGAGTCTTTAGCATTATTTACTTCTTTGTTATTATGGTAATAATTTTTCACAGTACTGAGGGTTGAATTTAGGATCTTTTAATGCCAGGTAAGTAAATATTCTACCAAACTACATCTCCAATGCCCCCCCTCTCTGTGTTGTTACATGTCTTCCTTGATCCCTGATTCACATA
Source organism: Sigmodon hispidus (assembly GCA_004025045.1). Taxonomy (NCBI): domain Eukaryota; kingdom Metazoa; phylum Chordata; class Mammalia; order Rodentia; family Cricetidae; genus Sigmodon; species Sigmodon hispidus. The sequence continues at coordinate 22,320 of PVIH01020804.1, forward strand.
GACCAACTGACCAATGATCTCCAGGTGTCCCCCTCATCTCTTCTTCTTAAAGAGCACACCACCATGCCTGGCTTTTTCCACAAGAGCTAAGGATCAGGCCTTTATGTTTGTGACTGAGCTGTATCCACAGCCACCTTTGTTTTAAGACAGGGTCTCACTAAGTTGCCCAGGCTAGCCTAGAACCTGGCTCTGGAGATCAGCTAGACCTTGAGTTTCTGATCCTCCTGCTCCAACCTGCCAAGCCAATGGTACTAAAAGCCTATGTCAGTACTGGCTTAAGCCCTTTTAATCTAACACTTCTATCTTTCTATTTCTTCTCTTCTTCTGGGCCACAGTAGATGGACATTAGATAGCACTCCACTGCTTACCTCACTTCTGCTTTCAACAGTTACTCTCTTCCACACACAAACTGGGTGATATTTCTCAGGTCTACTTCCATTGTATTGAACTTCAATTCACCAGAGGTAATCAAACACAACTTTTGAAAATGTATTAGAGCAATGTCACACAGACTATTTGGGCAGGGTGGGGGGGTGAGACAGGGTTTCTCTGTGTTGCTCTGGCTGCCCTAGAACTCATTCCATAGACCAGGCCTGGAACCCACAGAGATCCTTCTGCCTCTGCTTCCCAAGTGCTGGGATTAAAGGTATGTACCACCATACCTAAGTCAACTTATACTTAATTCCCACATAGTTATTTTGCTATGGCCTCCTCCCTTTCTATAATCCAATTATCTTTATTTTCTTGTAGTTTCCTTCAGATTATTCTAGTGTATCTGCTTCTAGAAGTGCAAACTTTCCCATTTGTTGGCTCTAATGGTTTGCTAATTGTCTTTTTAAAAAAAAACTTATTTATATTTATTAATACATTTTATACATATATTAAGATAGTAAAATAAAATCTAAATCATATATATTATACAATAAGTATATAAATAATATATAAAGTAAATATATAAATAATAAAAAAAATTGTGGTAATTTGAAATAAAATGGTCCTCAAAGGGAGTGACACAATTAAGAAGTGTGGCCTTGCTGGAATAGGTGTGGTCTTGTTGGAGGAAGTTTGTCACTATGGGAATGGGCTTTGAGGTCTCCTATGCTTAAGCTACACCCAGTGTTACAGTTCACTTCCTGTTGCCTGTGGATCAAGATGTAGAACTCTCTCAGGTCCTTCTCCAGGCCATGTAGGCCTGCATTTGGCCATGTTTCCCATCATAATGATAATGGGTTAGACCTCTGAAATTATAAACAAAGCCAAATTAAAAGTTTTCCTTTATAAGAGTTACTGTGGTCATGATGTTTCTTCACAGCAATAGAAACTTGAAGACATATACAAATAATTAGTATATGACATATTTATTTTATCTTTATGAATGTTTTCCCTGCATTTATTTTTTGTCTGTGTACCCTATGCATGCTATATCAATGGAGGCCAGAAGAAGACATTGGGTCCCCTGGATCTGGAGTTCAGACAGTTGTAAGTCACCTGATGAGGATGCTGGGAACCAAACTCAGATCCTCTGGAAAGTAGAAACGCTCTTAGTCACTGAGCTATCTCAACAGGTCCTGGGGCAGGGGTACAAGGAGGTTAAAAACATTATCTTCCCATGGATACATTACAAATAATAAAATAAAGATATCTAATTTTGATTTTTTTAAAAAAAAAAAACCCTTTAAAAACCCATTTATCTATCATCTTCCCACAAGTGGCAGGAAGTCCTCCCAAGCCCTCTTGGTCATTTCCCCACAAAATAAACAATCAAGAATTTTAATAAAATGGAAAAGAGAAACACTATTCATTTTTTAACTCTGTTACTAGGAAGCCAAAATATCCCTAAGGATACAGTTCCATTTTTTTTTTAGGTATGATTCTATGTGTGTAACAGGGATTATTTTTCTTCAAATTGGTTATTTACTTATAAACAAATGCATAAATAAGCAAACACATACTATCAGAGGATAAAATAGGGTGAAACTGAGCTCAATCCATTTTAAAGTGTAGAGGTACAAAGGTAACGACTGATTTCACCAACATTCCACCAATCCCCACTGCCACTGATGAACAATAAAAAAGTAACCCCAAACTTTTCAATGTTGCATAATATATTTTTACTCCAGGTATGATTCCTGGCTACCCCCACAATTATTACCAGATTTGTAGCATCCTAGTGAAATAAAATAACCCTAAAATCTGTCTTGATTCTTTCTACTCCTGTAGCAGGACACTGAGGTGAGAGAGACAGTTGGGAAAGAAAGAGGAGATGGGAAAGGAACAGCCATATACAGCACTGCCACCCCTCCTGGCTCTGACTCAGGTTCCCGCTGCCTAACACCCAGGAATGTCAACGTGAGGGCCAGAACACCTATAAGTAATCTCTGCTGCCTCTTCTGAGAACCACTGGAAATGAGATTGTTAAAAAGGGCTGAAATTCTGTCTTAATTCCAACCCCTTCATAAGGAAGGATCCAGTTGTTCACTGCTTCTGTCTTTAATGGTACTGCCTTCGTAACACAAAAGCTTGCACAAAGTACCTAAAATATGTCTCCATATCAGAACAGAATCCTGTGGCTGAGCACAACAGCACAGTCTCTCCTTAATGTCTCCCAAGGCCATTTTAAAGCCTTCAAATCTCGAGCAACTACTCGTGGGCTACTTGAGTGCATTTCTCTCCTAATGCTCATACTTCACTTTGCGCACGCATCTTGAGCATCTTCCTGTTTAATGGATAAACTCACTGACTTTACCTCTCTCTGAGTGGTCCTGAAATTCTTTTTTCTTCCTGATAAGGGTTAAGTATACTGGTGCACCTAAGTACAGGTTCCCTAGGCTCTAAGGAGCGCAGTGGCAGTTTGATGCTGACAATATCACAGACTAGGCTATTTATAAAAGAAATAAGTAATCAAAAAAGCTGGAATTTGGGCTTGAAATGGCTCAGTGGGAAAAAGAACCTGCTACTCAAGCCTGATTATCTGAGTTTGATCCTGGGATCTCATAGTGGAAGGAGGGAACCTATTCCTGGGAGTTATCCTCCAAGTTACACACTTACACACACACACACACACACACACACACACAGAATAAATAAAAAAGATTAAGTTAAAATGTGTTTCTTAGTGTGGAGTATGGAAATCCAAGATCAAGGCATGAGTTGGTTCAATTGTCTAGACAGGGCTGCTCTCTTTTTCCAAGATGGCTCCCTGTTGCTGTATCCTTTAGAGGAGATGGACGTGGTGGTAAGCAGAAGGGCAAGTGAGCCACCGATGTGTGAGCTTCTTTTATAAGTGCCATGATCCCGTGGTGGGGATGAGGGGAGCAGCCCTCATGGCCTAATTATCTTTTGAAGTCCCACTCTTACCAGCATCATGGCAACTGCTGCATTTTAACCACCAACGCATTAAAGAGGACACATTGAAACCAGGGCAAAATTAAGATTCAAATGCATATTTCCCTTTGAGCCTGTACATGTACTGCTTGATCCAAACTCTCAAAGGGAATTCCCTTTCATCAGAAAAGGAGACGGAACACAAAGGGGCAGTGAGGGAAGGCGAGACCAGAGGAAAGAACCTCCTTGGTGTAGAGAAGCGAACAACCCCTAAAGAAATCTTGAAAGACACTGCTGAGCTGAGTGAACCTCGGGGCTGTGGAGAGGAGATGCTCAAACAGCTGAGCTTTTCAATTTCACATCTCCAGAGGAATGCTTTCTTATCCTGGTGTTTAAGAAAATCCTCCCTTCAATTCTTTAGTCCACTCAGATCATCTCTCGGTTGCCCAGAAGGCTAGGTGAAAAGTGGGTCTTTCGTTGTTGATACTGACAGAATTATGACCACCAACAAGGATATGAGAGAGAACCAGCTGGTGACCAGACAGTTATGCCTGGTGATTTTCAATGCAATTCACTCTACTCCCCTCACTTCAAATTTGGATCCTTTCCTCACTAATGAAGTATTAATTTGCTATAACTTGTGATTAAACTGCCTAATCTCTGCCCTATTCCGCCTAAGCTGATAGCTATTATCATGAGAAAATTATGTTATTTCAGCTACAATTAATTTGATTCAGACACTCTTTCATTTAAGAAAGATTCAGGGAGTTCAAATTAAGTAGGAATTGAATTAGCAGGAGAGAGCATCACAGTGAGCATATTAAAATTCATGGTGAATTTTAAGCCATCACTTTGAATGAAAAGCATCTTATGAAATACATCTTCCCAATTTAACTGTGGATAGCTTCTCCTTGGAGTACTCCTTCTCAATGAATAATTCAGGTAAAGTATTAACTGGATTCATTGTCATAATTCCTAAGAATATAAAAAGGGATTCTAGCACTAGCCTTGGCCGGTCATCTCCCTCGAGGCCACACAAAGAGCTTTAGGTAAGACCTCGACACACACACAGAGCTTCTAACAGCAATAGTGTCCAAATGGCAAGCCTTACAATAAACCACAAAGATCAAAATGGTCATAGTCTAGGCTGTCTTGAAAAGTCAGAAGCCCTCAAGTGGTCCCTTGGGTCTCTCAATACACAAATGCACAAGGTAAGAAAAAAGTCAAGACTCCAAACTAGTCTAAACTATAAAATTTTCATGGTTCACAAATCCCTTGACTCCCTTACTGGCCTCGGCCTCACCTAAAGGATGTTATTCCTTAAAACGCTCTGGCAAGAACTTCAGAGTCACCTGTGACAGCAATGACAATTAATGACCTTGTTTTCCATTTCCCTTTTATTAGGTGCTGTAAAATAGAAATTGTGTTGAAGGTTACTTAGCAACGTAACAGGACTGAGAGGTACCAGAGCCTTAAAGAGGTGAGTGTTTCCAAAGAGGTAGAAATGCTTTTCTCCTGCCGAGTCAAAGCTCATTCTTGAAAGACAAGATTGGGATGCCAAAATGTGTTGCCATGAACTGAGTCTGGTGCCCCTCCCTACATGTAATGCTTTCCTTCCATTCTTCATCCCGAGCTGAAGCCTCTTAGAATTCCAACCACTACAACTGTGAACTAAATAAATCTCCCTAGAGCAACAGATTATTATAATTTTAATATATTTATTAAAACGATGGGTGTGGAGAGAACACTTCTTGTGAGGAAGAATCTAGTTGTCTGGTGCTCTCCACCATCAGGCATGCAAAAGAGTCAATTGGACTGTGTGGAGGTGACCGAGCTCAAGGTACTAGGTATGTACTGCATAGGCCACCTCAGATCTTGGAATTACAGACAGTTGTTAGGTGCCATGTGTATGCTGGGAATCCAACTCAGGTCCTCTGGAAGAACAATCATTGCTCTTAACCGCTGAGCCATCTCTCCAGCCCCATAGGCCACTTCAGAAAGACTTTGCAGATACAAAAGTGTTCCTTCAGAGAACCAGGCATTGTTACACACTGATATAAGCCAAGCCTGGAAACCAGAGCTGGGATCCCAGCACCAATGTAAGAAGTAGAGGCATGGACCTGCATATCCCTCAAACCCCAGAGCAGAGTGGTGAGGGAGGGCACAAGTTCCACACTCAGAGAGAGCCTTTGCCTTAAAGGAACACAGCAGAGAGTGGGAGAAGAAGACATCCAGTAGCTTCTGCTGGCCTCCATGCAAGGTTCACACATGCATGCATATATACAACACTCACATACATACATATACACTTACACCCACTAGATAAATAAACAGACATCAAGAGCTATAATTTATAATTCTGTTCACCTTCATTAGCACCAAGCACTTTTGTCTGTGTGTGTCTGTGTGTGTGTCTCTGTGTGCAATAGAGTTTCTCTGTATAGCTGCCCTGGCTGTCCTGGAACTTGCTTTGTAGACCAGGCCGGCCTTGAACTCACAGAGATCTGCTTGCATCTATCTCCGTAGTGCTGGGATTAAAGCACCACACCCAGCTTGAACCGAGCACATTTTTACAATGAAGAGTTGCTTCATAAAGAGCTAAATAAATAACTAAATGAAAACTCAGTTTCCTATGATTTATCAGACTCACTGATTTTTTTCCTTTGTGTACTTAGTTTTGTAGATTCGCTTACTGTTGACAATGGACTCCGGTCAACAAGCTCAATGTTTACAAGCTCCCACTGTCAACACACTGTCAAATAGGCTGAAGAGACACGTTCAACAATGGCACATGGTGCTGTACTGTAATTAGTGAACATGCAATGCTCACCCTCCACTCTCTCCTCTCTCTTCCAGTAACTATAATTATGTAGTTGGAAAGAGAAAAATCACATTGGAAATCTTTCCAAGGGCCTTGAGTGTAAGATAATTAGAGAACTAAGAAAAGAAAGTGAACACATTCCGCTTCAGCCCACTGGGACCAACACAGCTGGAGAGTCAGGGAAGTGGGGTTTGGAAATGGGAGCTTCTCTCCTTGTGATCTGGATCCAAGCTGACAGTGACAGAAAGGTCACATTCCATTACTTTTCATGGCTGAGTTTGGGAGAGAGGCAGGAAAGTATGAAGGTCGAAGGCTAGGGAGTGTGCTGTAATTCTGCCAGGGCTAGGAAGGCTGTTTTGGCCTAGCACACCTTCTCCAAGTCCTTCATCACTTTCTCCTGTCCTCAAAGGAAGGACAGCACCAACAGAGAAGGATGGGGGAATGAGGAGCTGGGAGAACCGGAGCAGCAGATGGGGTGAGAACGGAAGGGACCAGATCCAGGGCAGGGCCAGATGGTCAAGGCATAGGAGGCCCTGGAAGGAAGTGACAGGTCTGAAGTTGATGCACAAGCATCACTGAAGGAATAATGTATAGCACACAGCCCCATGAAGATACTCAAAGTATGAACATGAAATAAATGCTCAGAGTCCTAGGAGTGAAAAATGTTCTGGAAGAAGAGAGCAGTATAAAGGAGTGGAACAGATCAGCACAGTGCTAACACCTAAGGAGCCTGATAACTAAGGCACGTGGAAAATACTTGCCTGTAATAAAGGGCATCACAGAGGATAGAAACAAAAATACTATTTGAAATGCAAGCCATGGCCGTGAGACAGCTCAGTAGTAACAGAGCTTGCTGTGGGCGCTGCGGAGCTCAAGTTCAATCCCAGCATCCCATAAAGTTGTCCTCTGACCTCCAGATGCTCACTGTGGCACAAGTGCCCTCACCCAAGTCATGTGCCCTCACCCAAGTCATGTGCCCTCACCCAAGTCATGTGCCCTCACCCAAGTCATGTGCCCATGTGCACACGCTCACTATTTGCCACATACTATGTGTCACTCACAGAGCTATTTGTCAGGCAACTTTCCTACAGGTTCAAAATAAATCCAGCATATATATCTACATACAAAAATGACTCGTTTCTTTTTAAAGCAGCTCCTGACACTTTTCTTCCCCTTGTTTCCTCCTCTGCCCTCCCTCAAATTGTTCCAGTGGATGCTACATGAGGGCTGAGGGGCAGAAAGAAAGGAGGGCAAAGCAATGCGAACGAACAAATCGATAGAACATTCCTCTCTGCTCATCGCCCCATGCTGAGCACCATTGTGTACGTGCATTTCCCAGGGGCTACTTAAGGCAAGTCAGGCTTTCTGTGCCTGAATCTTCTTTGCAGGAAAAAAAAATTAATAAAAGGCTCCATGTCTTGTATCATTTCCTAAAAATCCAAGATTCATGATTATGGTGGCCAGAGAGATGCAGGAGAACTTACATGACATTTAAATGAATTTTATGGGTAAGTGGCTTCCAGCTCCCTCATTCCCCTTCCCATACTAATTGATGTGAATATCACTGTTATTTGTTATGTAATTTTCCTACAATTTCAAAATAAAGCCAGCATGCCACACTGTTTGTTTAAAACGTAAATGAGAAGAGATGGCCTATTATTTTCCCATTACAAAAGACAGAGAGAAATGTTTTCTGTGAGAGAGTGATTTCCTACCCTAAGGGTTCATAAAAGACTGGCTTTCACAGGACAGGCAATGTCACTGAGCAACATGGATAAAGCAAGTAAGATCGACTATAAGAGCTAATTCGCTTTCGCCAAGCCACGCTTCCCATTAGTCTACATGGAGCTCAGAAAGGTTTAAGTATGCAGATATCATGACTAAGAATAAAGCATGGATTCATTCTGTTAAGCCAGCCGAGTAAGGCAATAAAAGTCACCATATGTGCAAAGACTAGTAACATGCTACAACTTATAAACTCAATATTTTCCATAAAGAACTTCACAGGAGCAAGTGGTGTGCCACACTGGACATATTTTATGCATGGACATGAACAGAAGGGATCTGGAGGAGCCATCCCTATATCGCCCTTGTTTCCAGAGGTGACTAGACAAGCCTTGGGCAGGGAGTGTCTGCTAATTGTGAAGCCATCTGGGAAGAGAAGCATGCTAAGGCCACTGTCCAGTCATCCGCTTTTACAACAGCCAACGACAGGAAAACCAGGGCACTTTTAAGAATTCCAATGACGGGATGTACTCACTCATTAGTGGTCTCTAAACAAACAAACAAGAAAAAAAGCCAAGCATGCTCAAGCGGCAAATCACAACCACTGAACAGCTTGGGATCAGAGACACCCTGGACTGACCCTTCGGACCCCACTCCAACTATAGGAACACCTGACTCACTCTTGAGGGAGGAGGGTCAAAACTGGATTTGCCAGGAGTGGAGACTGATACAAGCATTATTGGGTCAGTGGGACCATAGGACTGTCTGCTCCCTGCCCAGGGAGGGGATGGGGAGTTGGGGAGAAGAAAAATGACCTGATGTGGTGGGAGGGGGAAGGGACCTTGAATAAGGATATACAGGAATGGGGAAAAAAAAAAATTCAGAGGGAAAACTGAAAAAAAAAAAAAGAATCCCAATGACAAAGGCAAGTTTTATTTGTTGGCTTTTCATTATTGCTTTGGTTTGGGTGGCTTAGGTTCTGCTCTGACTACACTTATTTTGTTTTTCGAGACAGCGTCTCTCACTATGTAGACCAGCTGGCCACTAATTCACAGAGATACACCTGCCTTTTCCTCTCCTCCTCCTCCTCCTGCTCCTCCTCCTGCTCCTCCTTCTCCTGCTCCTCCTCCTCCTTCTGCTCCTGCTCCTCCTCCTCCTGCTCCCCCTCCTGCTCCTCCTCCTGCTCCCCCTCCT